>PYXC01002421.1:390000-647588 GCA_015244755.2 Tenualosa ilisha | reverse complement strand
GATGAAATAAGATATCCAACAACCCGTGAAAATACACAAGAAAGTTCCTGCAGACATCTAATTTTTCATAGATTTCTCAATAGCTGTGCACAAACACGTTACAATGTTTCCAATACCCGGTATTTGTTGAGCTACAATTGCTGCAGCAGCCTAACTGTTGCGTTGCAGGCTATTAGCCTGCATCAGCAATGTGTTGTCCCACAACATATGTTCAGCAATACTACTTTGATTGTGATTATGTTTTTGCCCCCCCAAACAAGCCTAATGCCCACCCAGTGATGACATCCTAATCACACCTCTGCCTTTTTCAATCTTCCAATCTTTCAATCTCTGTATCCTCTTATCCCAGAACAAACCTCTTCACAGTAATCAACATGAAGTTATGTACAAGGTACACATTACAAAAAACACTCTGCTACATGTGTACAATATTTATATGTAATATTTATTTTAAAAAAATGTTGACCATTAATGCTAAAACATGTTTTTACTAGCCTTATGAACCAGACTCTTTCACATCATTTCACTTTGTGCAAATAGTCTGGGACCTCTCAATAGGCATACATTAGCTCCTGGTAGGAAGATACTTCTTGTGTACTTTTTGGGCACACTCTGGGTATGCCTTCACAACTGTATGCTAATTGGTGCGTTGAGTCTTTCAACGGAGAAACCTAAGCCTTTGGATAGCTACCTGGTGTAGTGCTGTAGCAAAATGTGATATTGAGTGAAGGCTCTAGGTGGCTGTTTGCTGACGACCCCACCATTGTGCGCCTGATCACCCCCAATGATGCGACAGCCTACAGGCTACTGGCTGCCTGCTGCCAGGAAAACAGCCTTGCATTCAACATCATTAAAGATCGTCACTGACAGGAATGCTGTGGAGAGAGTCAGCACCTTTAAATTCCTTGGGGTCACACTCAGATGATCTCAGGTGGACAGACTGCCCAACAGCTGTCACAAAAATGACACCACCACCTTCATTTCCTCAGGCATCTGCAGAGAGCCCTAATGCCACTACAACCTCACCAGTTATTAAAGGTATGCTGTTGAGCCTTGTATTGGGTGTATTAGGTCCTGGTATGGCAGCCGCAGTGAAAATAATTTGAATAGTTGGGTGGTTAAAACTGCACAAAAGATTAGGCTCATAGCTCACTGAAATTCAAGCAGTCTCAGACTCTCAATCTGTGAAATCTGTCAAATGCCATATGGGCAGGTCCATCTCAACTTGTGGCAAATTTTTGTGTAGACCTATCAGCCCAAAACGCGTATTTCAAAGGTCTAATGTTGCAATGTGTAACCGGGGAAGGGAGTTAGTGACATGGGTAACGCCCCCTCTACTACCCGGTGTAGTTCTCTGCTGTCGTGTGTGATGGAGTAATTAACTCTCTCTGTATATTCGTCATATGGCCATCTGCGTCATATGGCCATCTGCCGTGTAGCGTTGTGCCGGCTGTGCCTTTGTTCGGTTTCTCCGCTTTAGCAACAGGTAAGTGTTGGGGCTTGTGTTGTGCTTGATAGACGTTGTTTTAGTTACATGCCCCAGTCCATGACCTACTAGTTTTGTGTATGGTTTGTAGGTTTTTGGGACAGGATCTTTACCTTACTTGTGGGTGTTTGAGCGCTGGTGTGATTGGTATACCGGGTTTCACGTGTGTGTCCAAGAACCTGTTACATTCCGCCAAAATCCAACTTTGATATTTGCGCTGCAGTTTTTTTGTTAATTCCACCCTATAATACCTTTCAGCAGTCTGATGCATCACCTCCTCCTTCCACTCCGTCTGATTCAGTTGTTAACCTGCACGACTTGTTAAGAATCGTGGAAGTGAGCATGTGAATAGTGCTCAGCGTTTCTGGTTGGTCTCTACTGTGCGTTTACTGGTTTGAGATTGAGGTGTATTACTCTAATGTGTGTGTGTGTGTGCGTGCATGCGTGTGTGTATAGGGGTGAGTGCGTGCGTGCGTGCGTATGCAAGCATTTTACGCAGAACATTGAAATACAACACCCTGTTTGGCCTAGGTTTAGGTAACCAGTACAAAGGTAATGTCATGTACAGTTGTATAGGCATTTAACTTTTTGTTATAAAATCTAATTCCATGTTCTCTGTTTCCAGAGGCCTGACGGAAGCCACTGCTGTTTTGGCGGTGCTTATGTTTGGTATTGTTTGTCTGTAACTAGTGTTGTAGGGATTTTTTTTTTTGTTCTTTTTGTCCATTGAATGTTTGGCGAATTTTCTATTTGGTCTGTTTCATTGTCAATCCGTTGGTTGGTGTTTTGTTGTTTGTCTTGTTTGTTATCTTCTATTTATAGGGATGAAAGCGCTGTGGCTTACCATGGCAAGCAGAGAGACAGAAGAGGAGGTCCCAAAGATACACACCACTCGTAAAAAGATAAACCAAACAAAACAAACAAAAAAACACCCGTCATGCAACACAGCAAAGAAAGTGAAGGGCTCCACCACCGCAAGATCTGCCTGCCGATCACGTAGACCCAGCTGCACCTGTCCAAAATATACAATGAACAAGGCTAAGACACAGAGTAGGGCGCAATGGTATTTCAACACACTAGCAGTCAATACACATTGAAGACTACAAATTACTTACCTTAAGAAAAGTCGGGTACTTTGACGGAAAGCTAAAATAACCAAACGAAACATTGTTTGACAAAAAATTACTTTTACGCATATGGAATACCATCGATACATGATAATAAGGTCCACTCTACCTACCTCTCAAACGCTTCTGCCAAGCGATGACTTTAACGGTGCCTTACCAGCGACAGCAGCAGGTTAGGCAGCACGTAACAGCAAACAAACAAGGCTTTACGACAGGGAGCGAATATCACTAAACTACACAAGCAACCCTCCGCAAATACCAGATTGTATAAAGAAAATAACTTACCCGGAGTGAGGCAAAACACTCGTTTGGCGCGAGGATACCGGCCAGCGTGCACTCCGCGCAACAAAATCAACCCCTGGTACGCCGGAAATGAAACGGAAGAAGCAAGAATCAACACAGGTAACCCATACCTGTCTAGATATTGAAAATAAAGGTCCGCCCATTAGTTAAGCTGTACCAATCCAGACAAGCCCCAGGGGAACTGCCTGCGAAATTACTTCACCTGCTACACTTATGTTGCAGTGGTTTGCTTAGCCGTGTTGCGACTTAATGTGGTGTGCACAAGTGGTGAGTTTGTGGCCTTCAGGCCTACGCAGATATTCAGCCAATTTTCCCTTCAGGTATTGTCGTGGAAAATCACCTCGACGTAGCAAACCCCAGAATCAATGTCCTAACCCACCTGGCACACTTGGTCAAAAACCAAGAACTTGCTGTCCACAAGTTAGAGTAGAGTTGTTGACAAAGACACAATACCAGCAAAGTATATAAGAGACAATTGCCTCACAGTATAAGTGCGTAGTAGAGTGAAGGAGATCCGCTGCAGATAGGATACCGTTTACCTGAGAGTTGATCAAGCTTTAACTGGCCTTTTCTAAGCATCTGCTTTTATACTATTCGAATCACCCAGAGACCCCCTGATTTACCTGCGTCATATTAATTAATCAGGAGGCCCTGGTCTGATTAATATTGGTGGTTTTTCCACCCATTCTGTTATCAGCTTTGCTTTTAGTCTGACGTCTCTTCCTTATGCTGGGCTTTTAGTTTGATGTATATTTTCCT
This sequence comes from Tenualosa ilisha, assembly GCA_015244755.2. Classification (NCBI taxonomy): domain Eukaryota; kingdom Metazoa; phylum Chordata; class Actinopteri; order Clupeiformes; family Clupeidae; genus Tenualosa; species Tenualosa ilisha. The sequence goes on along the minus strand of PYXC01002421.1, from coordinate 643,913 downwards.
CTATTCAATGGTTCTCATGTAAACAGTACCCACTCGCACAGCAGACCCTATTCACTGGACCTTCCTTGCATGTCATGGTACCCTCTCAATCAATGTATGACGTATTTCAAACAACACCCCTTCCAGATTGAGGTATCCTAAGCTCCGAAGCATCCCCCTGCATTAGGTTTTCCTCATCACCTAGCCTGTAAAGGCCTTCCCTCTGCTCTTGAACTGTCTAGGACCCCATGTCCTTTGCTTGAACTATCCAAGTCTCTATTCCCTCTGTCTGAACTGCCTCGGTCTCCTAGGTTACCACTGACATGTTACAAACAACATGTTAGTATAAGCATAACACTCTGAAATTGTACTACCACATATATGTATATAATTAACAAAACTGTTAGTATAAACATTACACTCTGAAGTTGTACGAAACTCTCTGGATAATAATATTTCCACAGTATCGCTGTTGGTGAAGCTGTACTAAATACCAACCTCCTTTTATTTATTTGTATCTTTGCTAATCTATATTAAAATGCTCCTTGCATTCTTTTGTAATAAAAGTACCTAATAACTGACCTTTCATTTCCCAAGCATTCCAGCCTGTTTAAAGCACACAAAAAATTTAATGTGGCTTATTGATATTTCAATTAGGGAAAAGCAATAAAATATAAAATAATTACACTTGTAATTACGTTTCCGCTCTCCTTTATTGGACACAGCTTCATAACGGACCTGAGTGTCCTATAGTGATATCTTTGGCGAGTCCCCAGTGGTGTAGTCGGTGTTAACTTTTACCCCCCAGGTCACAAATGTATATATGACCAGCCCAAGGGCTTACACGACCCCAGACAGACTATCTATACTGCAAAGATGTAACCTCCTTCTACCCTTTCATGTTGGTTTATCAGCTCATCCACTTAATGGTTGCATTTTACATTTATGCATTTAGCAGACGCTTTTATCCAAAGCGACTTACAAAAGGGTAACATTCAAGCTGCAACACAATAAAAGAAACTAACAAAGAGTGCATATTGCTAATATAAAAACTGCACTATTTTAAGTAGAAAGTGCAATAGTGTAATAAAAAGTGCAGTATAAAAGAGAAATTAAGTATAAGATGTTAAGTACATTCTCAAAATTTAAGCCAGGAGAATTCTTAGAAGAGCTGGGTCCTAAAGAGTTTCTTGAAGGTGGAGGTGAAGGTATCAGTTCATCTGGTAATGAGTCTAGTCACACCACCCTAGCACCTTTCTCATTTCTACCCCTGGTAAACAGCACAGGTTTAACCATACAGGGACAGCGAGGTTTATTGACAGTTTCTATCCCTGTGCTGTAAGACTGTTGAACACAAGACTCATTAACCTGCATTGATTGGCCCCCCTTCTGCTATACTGATATACATTATAACATGGATAGACTGGGACCTCTGCGCCCCTGGTATTTTGGCCTGGACTGGTCAACCATAGATCACAAAAAAAATCATCATAATTTTTTTCATCATTCATTTTAATATAATGATCAGAAATGTATAGAGAGGTGGACACCCTATGAATTCTGTGGACCAACACAGGCTATTGGATTTTTTTAAAGAAGTAAGACCGTCTTTATTATGTAATCGTACTTATTACATAAGGAAATCAGCAGCGTGATTGCGTCATTGCGGTAAGCGTGCTACGTCATTTCCTCCACACTGTGTTTGTAGCTGTGTGCAACGCTAGTCCAAATCGCAGATATTATTCGTAAATTAGCATACTCTCTACCCACTTATCCATTTTGTTCTTAAACTATACCTTAACACAACTATTAAATTCATTCACACACTTCCTACAGTATGACTTCTGCTCTCTCTCTCTCTATCCGTTGCCCGGCTTGTCAGATGTTTTAGCTACTCCCCAGCCTCCTTTAGCGGTTATGATACGTGTAACACTTGTAGACAGCTGGCTAGTCTGGAGGCGAGGATCACTGAGTTAGAAAGCCACTTCCATACATTAGAGAAGACTTACTCAGCGCAAGTGTGGATGTACCAGAGAGATCATCCCCTAGCAAGCTAGCCAGTGAACCGGCGGCATCTCCCCCGCAGCAGGGAAAGTGGGTTCCGGTGAGGGGCACTAGTCGCAGAACGAAACCCCCTGCACACCACCAACCACTTCATGTTTAATCGATTCTACCCCCTAAGTAACTCCTCCAACCAAGACAAAACTCTGGTAATTGGCGCTTCTACTGTACGAAATGTGAATCTAGCGACTCCGTCGGCCGTAGTCACTTCAATCTCTGGGGCTAGAGCAAGCGACATCGAAGCCTATTTAAAAGTGCTGGCGGCTCTGGCAGACTCTGTGTGCTGATGGTGTGCCGATAACAATGTGGGCTTCATCGATAACTTTAGCTCCTTCTGGGGAAAGCCTGGACTTTTGAATCAAGATGGTATCCATCCGTCTCGGATGGGTGCAGAGCTCCTTTCTAGGAACATTGACCCTCACTTAAACTCGGCTTGTTCCTGACGAACCAGAGTTTGGTCAGGTAGCAGAATTACTGTGCTACACAGTTCTCTGCCATCCCGCCGTCACCCTAGCAGCAGACAGACTGTGAGAGTGTCCGCGACTAAAACGTTTTCAAAACGACCCGGTAGAGGTATAAATTATACCAACCTCACAAAAATAAAACCAGAAACAAAAAATAATATAGCCAGAAATACCAACTGAAATTTGGCTTATTAAATATTCGTTCGCTCTCCTCAAAGACGACTTTAATAAATGAACTTATTTCTGATAATCAAATTGACATACTCTGTCTTACAGAAACCTGGCTAAAACCTGATGAATACCTCCCACTAAATGGAAGCTACCCCCCCAGTCATCTAAATTACACATACCACGTCGCCATGGCCGTGGTGGTGGAGTAGCCACAATTCACAATTCAAATCTCATTATGGCCCCTAAGCTTGATTATATTTTTAATCTTTTGAAGTTCTTGTCCTTAACTTGATTCATCCTGATGGGAATGGTGCTAAACCCTTAACAATTGTAACATTATATAGACCTCCAGGCCCCTACACTGAATTCTTGTCCTGTCCACTCTAGTCATTAAAACAGAAAAGATAATCATATTAGGTTGATTTTAATATCCACATCGATGTTGCAAATGATAACCTGGCAATTAGTTTCCAATCTCTGCTTGATCACATTGGCTTCTCCCAAAATGTAAACACACCCTACACATCAAGGTAACCACACCCTTGATCTTGTTCTGACACATGGGAGTACAAATAGAACAACTTACAACCCTACCTCAACACTCTACACTAACTGACCACTACTTATTAACTTTAAAAATCACATTAGACTATGTAGCACCCTAACTCAGTCTACTACTACACTAAAAAAACATAACTCCCAAAACTACAGATGACTTCATAGCAAAAATTCTGTCTCTCCTTGAGCCTCTGCCGAGCCAATATAGCCCTGTATTTGAAGGCTCTATGCCAAGCCAGTGACAGTGTTGTAAATGCTATATCTATATATGTATATATATGTATGTAAATCTATACTCCACATTCAACACAATTGCACCACTCAAAAAGAAAACTAGGAAACAAGAAAAAATTGCCCCATGGTATACCCACACAGACTCGCTTACTGAACAAGCTGCTCGTAGACTTGAAAGGAAATGGTATGCCACTAAACTTGAAGTGTTCCGCCTTGCTTGGAAAGATAGCCTTAAAAGAGTACAAGACAGCACTTAACAATGCCAAATCAGCATACTATTCCTCATCTTATACACAATAAAGATAATCCAAAATTCCTTTTTGACACTATGTCCCGTTTAACAAAAAGCAGGATTGAGGTGTCCCATTCCATTCCAAGAACTCTAAGCAGCAAGGACTTCATGGACTATTTTAATGACAAAATTGAATCTATTAGACTTAAAATACACAACTCCCTTGTAACCTCAAATCCAGTTGGACCACATGTAATGGTTACAGCTAGCTCTAGTCAACCTGTAGCATACTTTGATTCATTCACACCCACCAATATATCAGAAATTACGTCTTGGATCTCTTTAGCTAAAGCCTCAACATGCTTATTGGACCCTATCCCAACTGATCTTCTTAAGCAAGCTCTCCCTCTATAGGCTGAGACGATTCTTAAAATTATAAATGACTCACTCATAGCTGGGCATGTCCCAAAATCTTTCAAGACATGTGTTATTAAACCATCAATTTAAAACCAAACCTTGATCCTGATGTCCTTGCTAATTACAGACCCATATCTAACCTCCCATTTGTTTCAAAAATACTTGAGAAAATAGTGTCTAAGCAAATCTGTAGCTTCTTAAAGGACAATAATATCCAGGAAACCTTCCAGTCAGGCTTTAGAACTAATCATAGCACAGAATCAGCCCTAGTTAAAGTCTTCAATGACCTCCTTATCGCATCTGATAATGTATATATATCAATATTAATCCTATTGGATCTTAGTGCTGCCTTTGACACTATAGTATCCTACTACACAGACTTGAACACATGATAGGCATCAAAGACACTGCATTAGCCTGGTTCAAATCATACCTCTCTGGTCGCTACCAGTTTGTACACGCTCATAATGAGTCATCAACCCATACCAAAGTAAAGTTTGGTGTACCCCAAGGCTCAGTGCTAGGTCCCCTGCTGTTCTCCTTGTACATGTTACCGTTAGGATCTGTTATAAGGAAACATGGTATCACTTTCCACTCCTATGCTGATGATACCAGCTTTACCTTTCTATGAAGCCTAATGACTACACTTCTATGCCAATGACTAAAACTTGATGCATGTCTCCTAGACATCAAAACCTGGATGACTAATAATTTCCTTTGTTTAAATTCTGATAAAACTGAAGTTATGATGATTGGCCCTAAACAGCTGGCCAACACTCTACCCCATCACCAAAACTTACTCAGTGGCCTGTCACTGTCATGTAATGCAAAAGTTAAAGACCTTGGGGTAATTATTGACCAGGACCTCTCTCTAAATAGTCATGTAAAACACATTTCAAAAACATCTTTTTTCACCTACGAAATATTGCTAAGGTTAGAAAGTTCTTATCCTTTGAGGATGCTGAAAAATTAATACACGCATTTATTACTTCCAGGCTCGATTACTGCAATGCTCTGTTCTCTGGGTGCATCAAAAACCTACAAACTAATACAAAATGCTGCGGCCCCGAACTCTCACCAGGACTAAAAATATGAACATATCTCTCCTATCCTTGCTTCCCTACATTGGCTCCCTATTAAAAGTCGAATTGATTTTAAAATACTCCTCCTAACCTACAAAGCCCTCAAGGGCGATGCACCCAACATATATTAAAGACTTACTTGTCCCTTACCACCCCTCCTAGAACCCTAAGATCCCAAAATGCTGGTCTCCTTGTAATCCCAAGAATATTCAAAATCTACGATAGGAGGAAGAGCCTTTTGTTACCGTGCACCCCTCCTGTGGAATAATCCCCCCCCCCCCCCCCCCCCCCCCCCCCCCACACACACACACACACACACACACACACATTCGACAAGCGGACACTCTCATTACCTTTAAGTCTAGACTTAAAACCTTCCTCTTTACTGTTTCCCATAGTTAGGGATGGTGCATGGCAAATCATCACTTCCCATGGGTCTTTTGGAAGGGACTGCCTCTGCTGTTGCCCCCAGTTGCGAAGCATGGCAGCCACTGACCATCCCTGTAGTGGTGCTGGGTTACCATGCATCATACCTTAGTTATGCTGCTATAGCCTAGCGCCGCCACACAACCTTCATGTGTCATGCCGTACAACTCCCTCTCTCTCTCTTTCAGCTCTCTCTCAATATTTATATATATATATATATATTTATTATTTATACACATATATATATGCCCAAATTACACATTTGCTTTCTGATGTGTGAGCCTGGCTTAATTCACTATTTTCCTCTGTCCACAATTATCTTTGCTGAGTGTCATCCCTGCCTCATTCTAGCGGACTCCTCTCACCCTCCCCTCCTGAGTGGACTACAACCAACACTACAGGAGGGCCATGTCAGGACCGACTCCCCATCACAGAGGACCTTCCTGGACGCTGATGCTGGGCCGACTCCCCTTCCTGAGGCTTTGTGATTGACCCCCCCTCACAAAGGCGCTGTCAAATGGACCCTTACTGTTACCCCCATGACCCATCTCACTCCTTTGAGTTTGTCACTATGCCTGGCCGCTGCTACATTGTCCAGCCATAATTCCTGATAACCACCTATAGATTGACTACCATGTAATGTAAAAGTGGGATAATACTCTATTATGAACTATTATGAACCTTAGCTAAACCATAGGCAACGTATAGTCTGTCATGGTTACTACTGATTGTAATTTTTCTCCATGACCCCTGGCAGTTGGGTTAGCCCCTTGAGTCGTGGATCTGCCCAAGGTTTCTTCCTAGATTAACTGAACATAAGGGAGTTTTTCCTTGCCCCTGTTGCTCTTGGGTGCTCCTTCTGTGAAGCGCCATGAGACAATACTATTGTAAAAGGCGCTGTATAAATAAATAAAACTGAATTGAATCTCATTATACTGGTATAGGAGAGTAAAATTCTTAAACCTTGTCGCTTGGTGGAAAAAACTGTTCTGGAGTCTGGTGGTCTGAGCCTTAAGACTATGATATTGCTTTTGGGCTAGGATGACTAGGATGGCTGGGGTCCTTACTGATTTGGCCTTCCTGATGCATCACCTCTTATACAAGTCCTGAACAGGGGGCAGATCACATTAGATTAGATTAGATTAGATTAAACTTTATTGTCCATTACACATGTATGAATACAGAATAACGAGAGACAGTTTAGCTAATATATTCAGAAGTGCAAATAGCAGAACGTGCGATATATACAGTATGTGCAGTATGTACTGTTAAGAGCATTTATGTACAGATGAGAGCAGTGTGAAAGTGGGAATAGATATGTGCAGATTATGTACAAATACGTTATGGGAGCAGGTATTTACAGACAGGCCAGTGTAAAAGATGGATATAAATTAGGACCGATTTGCAAAAGAGCAATGTGCAGATGAAGTATGTTAATATACAAATGTTCTATACTACTATACATAAGGCAAATATACAGATTTACAGATATACAGATGTAATATGGACAAATATACAGGTGTAGATATTTTAATATATGTATATGTACAGATGTGTAGTAGAAGATATGCAAAGTGCTATGAATGTATACACAGTAAGGAAGAGAAGTGCTGTGAACAGATTATGCTATGATGTAGCATGAATAGGAAGGGAAGTTTCAGCAGGAGACAGAGTTCAGTAGGGTGACAGCTGTGGGCAAGAAGCTGTTGCTGAACCTGCTGAGTTTGTTGGCTGGATTAGAGGAGTCGCTGAGAATGCTGCGCACCCAGCATAGACATCTCTTCTTGTGGACATCCTCAATAGCAGGGAGTGGAGTCCTTGTGATGCGTTGGGCTGTTTTTACCACCCGCTGCAGTGACTTGTGGTCAGAGACAGAGCAATCCCCATACCAGACGGTGACACAGTTGGTCAGGATGGCAGCACAGTGGTAGAAGTTTCCCAGGATGTCGGACTCTTTGTTGCCACTGATGAGTCCAATCACTGTGGTGTCATCTGCAAACTTTATGATGGAGTTGGATCCATATATATGCCTGCAGTCATGGGTGAAGAGGGAGTAGAGGAACGGGTTCAGCACACAGCCCTGAGGTGCACCAGTGTTAAGTGTGATGGAGGTGGAGCTGTTGTGGCCTGACCTACCATGCTGGGGTCTGTCTGAAAGTCAATGATCCAGTTGCAGAGGGAAGTATTGATTCTACTATATGAGGTTAGGCTATATGTGGTTAAGGACACAGTGTAAACCACAGTGTCTGCTATGTCTGTGTCTACAATGCATTAATGGACACAGTGTAAACCAGAGATTATGAAAAAATGAGAAAAACCTAATCACAATATGAAACACCTGCTCATAAGCCTTTCACAAAGACCTTAAGACAACCCAAGGGATTGGGAATCCATGTGGGTCTGATTTAACTTTTTACGTTCAATTTATGTTATGTAGCATATCGGGAGTGGCACTGAAACAAAAGATAAAGCTTTTAAAAATGATATGGATTATTTACCTACATGGCAATTAATCAGGTAATTTTAGGCCTATTCTCTTTTGCACTTTCTGGCCAAATAGTTTTGCTGGCATTTGCACGAGCCCAACTTTCTCGCACTTTTGAAATTGCGTTAAGTTATCAGTTTATCAGTGACAGGATTTCAGTCAGCCCCATTAAGACAGCATTGTTATACTGATTTGGTATCGCATGTGGATGCATTGCTGTTTCATGAACTCGTCTCGACCAAATGTTAAAATTCTGTTTTCAGCTTACTTTGTAAACAGCTAGTTTGTCAACCATTGATTGTGTCTTGGGATCAATTTTATCAGTGGATCAACACTGATATTAGCTACTGATACTAGCCTGTTGAGTCAGTCGCTTTCACATCATTTCACTTTGTGCATCTGAAACCTATCAACTGGCATGTATTCACTCCATGGTGATAAAATACTTACTTCAACCAATTGCTACTGTTTGGTTGGGAAAATGCCCTGTATGCCAGATGGCCAGTCTATCCCTGCATATTGATGTAATATCTATTTTTAAATAACGGTATATAGGCCTACATTGATAATGTTAGAATTTCAATGTATTTCGTAAAATACGTTTTACATGTAGTATGACTATAAACTTTGAACTTTAAATATTATCCTATCTTGTTACTGGTCCAGATGGCTGAGGGAAACAAGGCTAGACAAGAACCTCAGTGAAATGCAAATGAGTAATGATGTAGACAGGTAGGTTAAGACTACAATGTGATACCTTATTCCCCTGGATGTCATACTCTGATTTCCTCTGCTTCTGTTTTTTGAAGTTTTGCCTCTTTACAGCAGCAATGGATGATTTATTTCTTTATTTCTTATGTTTTAAATGTCTGACAAATATACTATGAATATCTACATTTACACATTTATCAGACGCTTTTATCCATAGCGACTTACATGTGTCAACTATGAATTGTTCAGGGCCAGTCTCCCCTAGAGCATCTCAGGGTTAAGTGCCTTGCTCAAGAGCAAAATGGTGGCAGCCAGGAATCAAACCCACAACTTTGCAGGGTACTAGAACATTAGTGCTACCACTACGCTACCACTGCCTGCCCATATAAACACACATTACAGGAAAACAAGTTTGCTTCTTTTTTTTTATTAAACAACTTCAGTTCAAGCAATCCGATTTGGGTTTTTTTTACGCCTTGAAGAGATGTTCCAAGTGTGTTGATCTTCTTCACAAAGGAGTTTTACACACAAAGGGAAGTGCCTTCTGACAGTCTTCATCATTCCATTTTGCATCATCTTGAGTGGAGAAGGGGGACACAATCAGTAAAAGCAAGAGTAAACCAGAACTTGTTCCCTAAAACTCTCATTTTCATGTCAGAAAACAGTTTTTTTCCCCTATAAACTCAGTTCAGGTGGAAAACAGATAGATATTAGTGGATATTATTGCACCTCCAAATTGCAGGCAGTCTTCATCGGCAGCGGCATTTGGCTGACCATTAGCCCAGTTAGTGTAAATAAAATGGCTCCCATCAGACCACATCCAGAGGTTGTCCTGTAAACAAAATGAAGTTAATATTAGTTTCCATGTGAACCTTGCTTGATTAAAATGATAGGTCTATCTTGCAATTGTGAGCTGTAGATTAAGCATAACTTCTGTTGAAGCTCATCTTCATTGACATCATTTTCATCATCTTCATTTTCTTTTGTAATATTTCTTCTTTTTTCATGAAAGAGCACTGCGAGGCATTCTGGTGAATAGCAGAAGCAAGGTGTGCGTACGTTGTGAACTCCCTTTCATATCCCAAAGCATTATGCGGCCATGAAATAGCATTTCAGTCACAGATTGCGGACCGGGACTATCAAATTAGCAGACTGTGAGCTTTGCGCTGGACCACACCTGCTAGAAGTCCCAGCATTTTTCTGTCTACCTAGAAGACCCAGAGAGGGGTCATTTGGCCCGACCGCTTTTCCCGAGTACACTAATCACTCATTTTGTTATGGTAATGAGGCTGTTAGGGGCAGTGTGTGGGGTGAGGGGTGAGGGGGTCACACCTTACAGTGGTAACAGCCAAGACAAACAGACTCAAGGACAGACAGCTTCTTCCCAAGGGCAGTTAACCTCTTGTCTTCTGGATCCTATCCCAACAACCCTTCTTCAGGCCATAACCCCCACAATTGTGACAGCAACCACACATGTGGTCAATGCGTCACTAACTAGGGGTACATTTCCCACTGCCTTCAAACAAGCCCAGGTAACACCATTGCTCAAAAAACCATCCCTCGCTCCCACTCAAGTGGAGAACTACCGGCCTGCCTCTCTTCTTCCCTTCCTTTCCAAAGCCATTGAACGAGCTGTCTTTAAACAGGTCACAGGATTTCTCACTCAGAACAACCTCCTCGACTCCAACCAATCCGGCTTCAGAAGTGGCCACTCCACTGAAACAGCGCTTCTGTCTGTGACGGAAGCATTAAAAGAGGCCAGAGCGGCAGGTCAGTCCTCAGTGCTCATCCTGCTGGACCTATCAGCAGCATTTGACACGGTCAACCACAGCATCCTACTGGACAAGCTGACCAACATTGGGATTGATGGCACAGTGCACTCCTGGTTCAAGTCCTATCTTACTGGACGGTCGTTCAACGTATCGTGGCTAGGACAGACATCGGCACTTCACCAACTCACCACAGGAGTACCCCAAGGATCTGTGCTGGGGCCCCTTCTCTTCGCACTGTACATCACCTCGCTGGGCTCAATCATCCACTCCCATGGCTTCTCTTACCACTGCTATGCGGATGATACCCAGCTCTATCTGTCCTTTCCGCTGGACGACCCCACGGTGTCATCACGGATCTCGGACTGTCTCTCCGATATATCTGCATGGATGAAAGGACATCACCTCCAACTAAATCTCTCCAAAACTGAACTGCTGGTCCTCCCAGCCAAACAAGCCATACATCACGACATCAGTATCAAGATCGACTCCCTGTCTGTTCCTCCCACCAAAGTGGCAAGAAACCTAGGTGTCATGATCGATGACCAACTGACCTTTGCAGATCACGTTGCCTCTGTGGCTCGGTCGTGCCGTTTTTCCCTATTCAACATAAGGAAGATCAGGCCGTACCTAACCCAACATGCAACCCAGCTCCTGGTTCAGACCCTGGTTATCTCTCGTCTTGACTACTGCAATGTCCTCCTATCAGGCCTACCAGCCTGTGCAGTGAGACCGCTACAGATGATCCAGAATGCAGCTGCAGTCTGGTCTTTAACCAGCCAAAAAGGGCACATGTCACACCTCTGTTCATTGAACTTCACTGGCTGCCCTTGGCTGCTCGCATTAAATTCAAGGCACTTATGTTGGCCTACAGGGTGAATGATGGCTCTGCTCCCATCTACTTGAATTCTCTTCTGAAGCCCTATGTCACCCGACGACCACTACGCTCCTCTAAGGAACGTTTTCTAGCACGGCCAACACCTTGTGCAGGTCGGTCCAGACTCTTCTCATATCTGGTTCCGCGCTGGTGGAATGACCTCCCAAGTGCTACCAGATCAACTGATACCCTCTCCACCTTCAAGAAACTCGTGAAGGCTAAGCTCTTCCAAGAATATCTCCTGGCGTAAACTTTGAGAATGCACTTAATAATTTAATTTCTCTACATTGTGTTACACTATTGCACTTTCAACTTAAAACAGCGCAGATTCTATGTTAGCAATATGCACTCCTTGTTAGTTCATTGTGTTGTAGCTTGAATGTTATCCTCTTTTGTAAGTCGCTTTGGATAAAAGCGTCTGCTAAATGCTTAAATGTAAATGTAAATGTAAGTTAACATATGAATGAACATGTCAATCGTGCAACTGTGCGCTGTGTTGACTGCTACCGATATACATGTGGGAAATGCCGAAAGGAGCAATGGCAGTGCCAGGATTGTGAGTGACTACTGAAATGTATTTCAGTCATAATGCATGGTTTTTCATTCTTTGTAAATATGCTTTTTTCTTTGTAATTTTTTTTTTTTTTTACTATTTTTGGCACACAAAAATAACAATTACTTCTGCAACAACCTTCCACACAAAAACTGTGAAAACTTTGTTGATCCTGTTGATCCACTGCATACAAATCCACCGTATGTGCATAAACCCACCATATGGGCACACACACACACACCCACACACACACACACACACACACACATACACACACACATGCAAAAACACACACAACCTACCTCAGAACTAAAGCTTGCTCTCAAAAGAAGCTCCTGAGCTGTAAGGTCCCCTCCTCCACACAGGCTCAAGTGGCTCCTGCCGTGTGCCACTAACAGCCACATTTCCATAACAAAAGGAGTGTCCACAGGGGGGACTAGGGGTCAAATGGCCCTCTTGTGGGTTTCCTAGGTAAAAAGGTCAATTGACCCTTCTCTGGGACTTCTAGTGACTGACACGCCTGTGAGGGGGCATATTCATCCCCAGCCTGAATTAATGACCGTGGTCGGTGCAAGAAAATGAAGACTGGATTCGAATTCTCAACATACTTCTGCGCATACCAGTAAAGTATTTTATAGCTTACATCTCTAACTAAATCGCTCTAGGAATTTGTTTGCTTGAGTGTAGATGACAACGACATGTTAGTAGCTATTCTTGTTAAATATCCTGACAGTGCAATCGTCATTACAGGATGCTAAACATTAATGCCTTTCACCTGACGGTGCCAATGCAAGATCCTGTTTCAGTTCAAGGAGCTGCAGCGTTATTAGTCTAAATGATCAACATTTGAACATTTCACTAATTCGCAAAAAATCGCTGCAAAGTATGGTTTCCAACAGGTTTTTGACCATTCATTCTCATTGGTTTTTTTTTCAGACCCATTACACCCGGATGTAAACTTCCGCCTAAGAGTTGGAGGCACTGATGGAAGTCACACTTTGCAATGTTTTTGTGTCAATTTATGTGAACATTACTAACCACTCGGTGAGTTTCAGTCTTTACAAAAGTTATCTTTAGGAAGACTGCATAGGCACTACGCAGCATTCAGTGAATGTACTGCAGCAACGAAATTCTCGGAAGAGAGGCATTCGTCAACATTTTAATGTTAACCATTGTATTTCACGATAAAGCCTTGTTTTCTGATTGTTTAAGTGTAAAAAACCAAACCTGTCCTGTAAGGTTAATCTTTATATCAAGGTGTCTGGATTCGAATTAGGCTCCCTACATGATATTCTTTGACTATTAACGCTACTTTCATTACCGTTTTGACACTTCAATAGCGATCGCTAAGGTTGCCTTGAAATGCTGTTGCTGGTCATCTAATTAACTGCAGGATCAGTTGCTGAAGCGTGACATGAACAAGGTCTCGTTTTATTAAAAGAATTCCCGCGGTTGTTGGCTAGTCCCAGTGATACCGGTATCAGTAGACACTGGTTTTCCATACTACTGTGCATACATAGATACAGACGGCAAGTCTGGTTAACCCCCCGTTACACCCACAAAAAAACTCCTCATGGGTGCAGTGGTGGAAATCCATAAGTGTCTCTGGGAAAACAGGTTAATTTTGGAAGTCAATCAGGTGCCCTTCTCTTACTGTCTATGGGGAAAACAGAGGTTCATTTCGCTGCAAGTCAGTCAAGTGCCCTGCTAATAGTTATAGGCCTACCACCCAGTTTAGATTGAGATTTACTCATTTCTGAGGGCAAAGCTTTTAGCTATTCATGTTGTTCAAACTGTCCTATGTGCATTGTCAATGTTGTCCTCAATATCGCGTTTGGTACACCACGCGATATTGAGTACAATTTTGGTCGAGAACTGTTAGCTTACCTAGGCATATGCGTTTTACGATCTATTACTGGTAAACAATTTTCTCTACCTGCAGCAATGCTTCTCCACTCACTTGCATGACAAATCGACCACTACTTATCCTCGATTTTCCCCCACGCCAACCCCGCCTTTGCATTTTGGGGGTTTTAACAAGACCTGCCTTCTGTATCCATACGCATCCTGGCCTCAAAGTAAAAGTTTTAAATTGACAATCTGTTCCAACAACAAACAGCAGACCATATTTAGCAGACCACTTCAGCCAAGTATGCATTAGTAGGCCTATATTCATGTAGTCAGTACAGAAAAGTCCCAACAAAAGGGTAATTTTCTTGTAACTAAGACAACATTGGAAAGGCTGTGAAGGTGCACCGTAGCCTACATAGAACAAGCAAACACCATATCCACCAAAGGATTGTCTACATCTAGAAATAAAGGCCTGCCTGTAATACAAAGTCTACCTAAAATAAAAGCCTGTGTTTGGTGCAGCTGAAGTAAATAAATGATTTAAGGAATTACAGTATGTATACTTTTAGGTTAAAAATGACATAGAAACAGCAACAGATTGTGAAAACACAAATGTATTAAGGAAATTTTTGGCAGATTAATAAAAATAATAAAAAAAATAATAATAAAAATACATTGTTTTATGTTTAATGTGCTGTAGTTTCATAGTCCCACCTCTTCACCCACCCCACCCTCCACCAAGTTCATGTCCTGTTGAAAAACATTTCAGATACCTGTAGATAGTCATAGCCTCCAAGCCAAACGGATGTCCCGGCTAAATTATATATGAAATCATTTTCAGCAGTAGACTGCACAGATGCAAGATTTGCTCCAAGAGTAACACAGGAAACCTAAAGGAATACAGCGAACAACAGGGAGAGTGGTCAGACAGACAGGGGCTACAATGTGTGTGGGTCTAAGTGTTTTTGTGTGATGTATGTGTGTAAAAGTTGAAACTGAAAAAAATGAGTGACTGTAATGTACTTGACAGTCGGGCCAAGTTCCTGAGAGTTTCATGAATGTGTAGCAATTTGTTTCAAATTTACTCCAACCAGGAGGACAGTCTTGAGCACTTCCAACTGCAACAGAATTTATACAGAATGTAAGGATGTGCTATTCTGGCTAGCACGGTGGTAGCATCTCCAAAATGTATTTCGCTACAGCACTGTGTTTGGGAACTCGCCTAAGGCTTTGGTTATCAGTACATTTTTTTTACATCTAACCACTGAACAGAGATTCAAAGCACAACCAATAGTTTTAAAGTTCTCAGAAAATATCTGCCCACCAGAGAGTAAATGTATGCCTACACAAAGTGAAGCAAAGTGAAAGAGTTTGGTCCACAAGACTGACAAAGGTCAGCAAGTAATGACAAAAGTAATTAATTTGCACTACTTAGTTTCTCTTACTTTCAACTCCCAACACCAAGCAAAACAAGAGGAACCAGGTGTGAATTGCCATTGCTACACTGTTTAGAAAATGACAAGGAGAGAATGATAAAGAGTTACATACTTATATACTTACATACTTAACAACAGCATATATGGTGTAATGGATGCATCTTACATACCTGATACAGAGAAGTGAGGCAGTCATAGACTGAGGTTGGGAATGTTGTTGCTTTTATACACTCCCTCTCTTTCATTCATGACGGCTTTTCTGTCAGTGAGACAAATCAATATTTGTGGTTCTCTGGAAACTGGAGTATGCTTGCGCTGATAAGAATTACAAACATCTATTGCTGTAAACTAAAGTGGAGACGAAATACTAGACTTAAACCTTTTTTTTTACGTCTACTATTACGTTTTTCAACATATATAAGAATTTCATCATGGCATTCATTATGACATCATGCAAAGCTTAGAAACAAGAATATTGACTGAGACAGTGCAACCTTCTCAAACTGATCATTGCTGCTTTTAGTGAAATGATAAGCATGAATTAAAGAAATTAGCTCTGTTCCTCCTGACTTTGTCAGATCCAAGTGACAATTTGACTCAGAGTCCTTTTAGGCTGAAATTACCAGTATTGCAAATGCACTTCTACAGGTCCATACTCTTAGTGTCTGGGTGATTTTCCTGTAGATGTTTTTTTGATAGGTCTACTTCCATACAGAAGGTATTAAATAGACCTAGTATAGCCAAGGCCTAGATGGTCTTTACATTGTCTTTCATTACATTAACATTACATTTTAATTGATTTTCTTCAGTATTTGAAACAAACTGAGGTATTCTCTGACATTATAAAGTGCCAAAATTGTAATTTAAAAATAAATAAATAAAACAGTGGCTTTAGTGTTCTGTCGTATGATCTGACCTGAAAATGTGTCAAGAATATATTGTTTACATCTTTTTCATAAAACTCAAATTATTGTTTTATAGCAGATTTTGTAACCAAATAACTTTTTTTTTTTTTTGCTTGAGCAGGCCAGTACGCCATTTGGTGTCCCCTGGACAAAGGGTCAAAACCTCGCAAAATGTGTATTTATTGACATTATCTTTTTAACTGGAATAAATGATGTACCTTCAATCACTGGAAGTAACTGTACTTATAAGTATTTGTTTTTGTCCTTGGTAAGAGTTCATGTTGGGTTGTCTTAAATATGTGTAATAGTAGTTGGATTTAGGCAGACCAGGAGCCTCTGCTGATACCCTGCTTTGTCCTTGGGTTTGAGGCTGGCCACAGTTCAGGATTACTTTAGAAACATGTTCTGTCTATTGCAATTTCTAAATAATTGCCTACCTCTTCTGGCTATAGTTGAGTCTGTTATTTCGTCATCCCTCCAGTTTGTAAACATGTTTTATGTCCTTGAATATTGATCTTGTGATAGTGATGCAAGCAAATTATTTATTTTGTAGAGAAGGAAAAGTCACAGTTTTATGAGAAAGAAACTCAGGTATTCTCTTTACAGTATAAAAAATACATTTACCCTAATACTCTGTTGTATGATCTGACTACCAATATGTCTTGGTAGTTTTGAGCCGGCTGGTCTGTTATATTGGGTCACCTTGCCATCTTTGTCAGGGCCTCACAAAATACACTGTATATTTTGAAATGATCTTTTTGTCAGTAGCTGTACTGTACATATTTATTTGTGTCCTTGGTAAGAGTTAATGTTGGGTTGTCTTAAATATGTATAATAATCTGGCATTGTGGTGCTGTGAGCTGCTATTTGGCAAATATTTGTTGCATCTAACAGCAAAGTATTTGTTTGGATATGTTTAGAATGTAGGCTGCTGATTCCTTGTTGTCTGTAGTACTGACAGGACATGACAGTCCTGACCTACTCAGACTGAGCATTGCTGTTCCTAAACAAATGGATATGCAAATGAATCAAAGGAATTCAAATTCTCAAAAGAGGTCTTCCTAGACTGAAGATCCCACTGTATTAAAAAATCTACATTGTACTGCACAACTACACGTTCACACTGGTACACTGGTTCACAACAGTAGATTAGATTTTATTAATTATTTGTATACATAACCCTAACCTTACTGTATAGAAGCCAAGGTCTATTCATTCTAAAACTCTTAGAACTTTTTGTTATCTCTAAACCAGGGTCCCTACCTGAGTGTTCAGTTCCACATGAAGGCATCATGTCATAGGAGCGAGTGTTTTCATAAAGCAATTGACGTTTATGCATGTAGTGAAAAAAAATTCACTTCATAAAGGTTTACTCTTGTTTCTTTTTGTTTGACTTCATTTTAGAAGGAGTCTGATTTAGATACACCAGGAGCCTTTTCTGTTACCCTGCCGCTGTCCACAGTTCAGATTTACTTTGGAAACGTTTTCTGTTAACTGCCAAAGTCTTTGGAACTCTTTCTGAGTTTTAACCTGGACAACAGTCACATTCTAGAAAGATTTATTTGCATTCTGTTATAACAGTGTGTGGCAGGATAATTTCCATGTATTTTTCTGCTTGTTAGTGTAACCAATTTTAGATTTATAAAAATGAATTACAGTTCACAAGAGTAGCAGTTGAGTAGCCACTCCTATAATTTTTAACAATGGATAAAGTAATGGTTGGCCTGGTTTGTACAGAATACAGTTTGAAAAATGGGAAAAAAGTAGTGTGCGCACTAAGGGAAAAAATGTCCGTTGGGGCCCTTAAACAAAACTCTTTGTTGTAGAGTTACTGCAGTTCACCTGATCACAAGGATCCTTGTACTGAAATGTGTATGGAGAACACAATTATCTGAGGCGATCACCTGCAAAACTATGCCCTTTTCATTGGGTTGACATGCTTTTGACTCTCCAGCGCACTGGCTGTGACTTTCAAATGTATAATGCTCTTCATGCTGTTGATTGATTAATATATCATAGTGATTTCATTCAATATTATTATTATTATTACTATTATTATAGTCATCTGATGTAGTAGTTACACACAAACATGTGCACAGTGAGGTGCACCCAAGCCATCAAAGTGCTGGATTTGAAAGCGCACTGTTTAAACACTGCCCACACCCACATTTTCCCTGGAATCGAACTGATGACCCTTCTGTTCCAAGTCAAGTCCAAATTCAAGTCTGTAATGACACATGTGGTCATCCATGTGACTGTGGGTGTGTTTGCTGTACTCCCTATCAGAGCAAATATTATCTCTCCTCTCAGATATAGTTCTTTTATGCTGTTGAAATCATCCTGATGGGTATAAAAGACCCTGGAGACTGCCAGCTTCACAGAGAGTCTTTATTGTCATCACAGACATCAGAAGACGGGTAGGTAGTACAGGCAGTTTATATTAATTTAGTTATTTAGTGATTTCTTGCTCTTTTTGCATTGTTATATTATTTGATATTAGAATATAATATGTTATATTAGATATTGTTATATTGTATTTATTTATTTTGTTCACCGATCATAGAACCTTGGTGGCTTCCTGTTGTCAGCTGCTGTCTGTAGGCATGGAGATCCGGAGCACCTCTATGTTCATTTGGCTTTTTCTCACTCTTAGTGCTACAGGTCAGAGAAATCATGTTGAAATCTTACAGCAGTAAACTCAGAACGTCTATACTCTCAACTTTAACTTATGACTCATTTCAGGTTCAAATTTCAGTGCACAATCTGAACTTCCTGCCACAAGTACACATGTAAATCTACTCTTTATAGTTTAACAATGGGAAAAAATCCTGAGGTATAACTCAGAAGGGTTATTTATTTGCTTAACGAGGGGTGTGTTTTGGGTTGACAATACCATCACAAAAGCCAGCATGTCTGCAACACTTCAAATGCTCCCTAGAAGACTTGTAGTGATAAATTGATAGTGTGCGTGTGTGAGTTCAGACTCACAGTCCAGGCGATTTGTAGGTTTGTGTACTGAAACAAAGTTTTTGTATTTTTTCTGTCATGACACTGCAACATGCTGCTGACATGCTGTGCCACTCATGTCCAAGAGGCCTTTATGTAGTGCGGGTAGACATCAGGCAGCTCATATTTAAACCACAACAACTTCTGGAATGTGGAGGACAAAGTGCTAACTCAGTCTCTCTAACAGAATTCAAAGATGTGAGTGCTCAGTGTTCTGATGGCTGGACCCGACACAGAGGACGCTGTTTCAAATTCTTTGCTGACGCAAAACCATGGGCTCACGCTGAGGTAAACTCTGTCACTAACATACTTTATTGATAAAAAAAAATTAAATAATAATAATATTTTTTCTGTGCTTTCTATGCCTCTCTTCCATTTTGTTTTAAATTCTGTCCTATGTCTCACTGTCTTTCTTTATCTCTCTTTAGAAAGCCTGTATGACTGCTGATGCACACCTTGCATCTGTAAATAGTTATCATGAGCAAAAATTTACACAGCAATTGATCCAGTCAGCAACTAATGGTGCCCCTGAGACCTGGATCGGAGGATTTGAAGTTCTACATGTAAGTGTCAAAAAGGGGAGAAAAAACCCCCACAATGGATCAATGGATATAGTTTACAGTGGATTAGGAAATAGATAATGGAAACAACCATTTGATCAACAATTGATCCAATAAACCATGTCATTGCTCAAACCAGTGAATGAGATTAACCACAGGTTCTTGCAGACTGGAACATGGCTCTGGAGTGATGGGCATCCAGTGAATTATACGTTTTGGGCCTATAAAAAACCAGAGGGCGACCTGGAAAACTGTATGCTGACCAATTTTGGAGGTGGACACTGATATTCACTCAGACTCTTTTATTCCTTTTATGTGATTTTGGTGTTTAGCTGACATGTTGTGTTGGACACCAAACAATTGAAGAATGTTAAAATGAAACTATGATGGCCTCAGGATGCTTTGAAAAACTAAACAGGAAGTGATCAAAAACAAAACTTAAAATGTGGATATTTCATTCTAAAAAGACCATCCAGCATCATTTGAGCTCTCTGTTTGTGATTGTTTACTTTGTTGTTTTAGGTGACTTGAGGTGGGATAATGCTTACTGTATAAAGAATCTACCATTTGTGTGTGCCAGACCGCTCAATGTGCAACTGAAGCAATTAAGCACCCTTTTTGGTAATGTCAACCATCATATATTCATTCATGTTTATTTTTCACTCTCACCATGATTTTTTCCCCCTCTAACCTGTATCTTAATGCCTTTTTATAGTACTCTCTGGTGACCTTGGTCCAGCTCAGAATAAACTCATCTACTCACAGATACAGGTATGTTGGGACATATGGATGGATGGATAGATAAATAGATAGATAGATAGATAGATAGATAGATAGATAGACAGACAGACAGATAGATAGATAGATAGACAGATAGACAGATAGATAGATAGATAGATAGATAGATAGATAGATAGATAGATAGATAGATAGATAGACCCCCGGCTCTGGTACCTCACATTTATATCATATTATGATCTCTCCTCAGAACCCTTACATCCAAACATAGATGCACTCAGAATTGCCCCAGGTAAGTACATATTACTTTCTGTTGACTCTCTATGAAAATAAAATGAACTTCACTAAAGGCATCTCTCCATTCCATAGACATGGCGAAAAGTTCCTCGCGCCTTGGACGTTGTCCTCCGGGCTGGGAAGAATATGGATATGGAAAATGCTTCAAGTTTTTTAACATTGTAGTGCCATGGGCAGAAGCATCGGTAATGCCATTCAGTCTAAGAAGAAATACCAATGATACTACTTCTAATAATAACAATAATAGTTATAATGACTTAATAAAGATAAAGCTAGACATTAATAAGATACCCATTAAGCAGTATGCATGCAGTTTTGTGACTGTGACTCCATGCAGCCTATCTTAACAGAATGCTCACTGTCTTCATTTACTTTGTACTCTCCAGAAAAGGTGTAAGGATGCTGAAGGAAACCTTGCCTCTGTGCACAGCCATAATGAAAACCTATTTCTGAGAGAATTAATCTGGCAGGAAACCTTTCAAAACACAGTAACCTGGATTGGTGGCACAGACACAGCTCATGTGAGATCTTGTTGTTAATGACTGTATAACAGATAAATGTAGACTGAACTACAGTGTTAATAATAGATAAACAGGGAGTGTAATTTTGTCATCATGTCAATTTGTGTGTGTGTGTGTGTGTGTGTGTGACGTTTTCTGTGAAAGTGTCATTTTGTAGCTACATCACAACTAGCTAACCATCAGTGGGTGTTTGAAGTAGACCTATGATATTTCATGACCCCATGAAGTCGATAATAATGTTTTATCTTCATTTGCAGGAGGGCTACTGGAAATGGATGGATGGATCCAACATGTGCTACCGTAACTGGGCTTCTGGGCAGCCCAGCGGCGGGACTAAACAGAACTGCCTGGAAATGAATTATGGGTGTAAGTAGCTATTTCATTTTCATTTACACAATTAAAGTTTTGTCTAATGTTTATATTCATCCCCTCAATATTAATTAATAAGCACGGCGAATTGATTTATTTCAATACGATTTAATATCATTTTGTGGATTTGGCTCTTGGTGATATATTTTCTTTTTTTCTCCTCCAGCTAAATGGCAGTGGAATGATAGAGAGTGTGCATATACAAACCCCTTTGTGTGTGAAAAGAAATAGGACTCCTGAGGGAAGTTTACAGTGCAACTCTGCAATGAATATCCAAATCTGTCACTACCTATGTGACTGAAATACTTTAAGAATTACCGTAATGTAACAGAGATGTATTGAGTAAAAGTATATACATAGACTGCTTTGTGATTGTCATTTTTATCTCACACACGATTAGGCTCTAGTCTATAGAAAGTTTGTTGAACAAACTGAAAAGCATATTCAATTTCAGCATGAGTTCAAACATTGCAGCTTAGATAGCATCACTTTGGCATCACTTTTTATCACAAGTTGATAAAACTATGACACTATGTGACTTAGTTACATGACGTTAGACAAAGCCTTTTGAGGTACTGACATGATATGTTGTTGCATTATTAGAATCTGTCCTCTTTTTACTGGCCATCATTTAGGGACACAATCTCAACAAAACCTGTCAAATAGTGCCTAAAATGAGTTAAGTAAACATAACTAGTCTCTTTCAAGTACACAGTGAAAAAGAATAAGTAAAGCTTACTTGAAAATTTGGTGGGAACTTGTTGCTTTAATTAACCCCATTTATATTTTGGGCCATCAGCCCAGGGAGGAAAAAAGCAGCACTAGGGCTAGAGTTCCTGATGGGTTTATACCAGTGGGCCAAATAGCCAACTGACAAAAATTGAAAAAGATACAGCATTCCATTAATAGATAAAAAGGCAAGGAAAAAATCTGTAACCGTAGTAACCATCTATTATGATGTGTACGCACCAGGACTTGAGCCTGAGGTCAGAGAGCGGAAAAGTGGAGCGAGAGGTTTCACGGAAAATCTTCCTCGAGCTCACCCCTATATGTGCTCTCACTTCAGAAAAACAAGCAGATTAGAGACTGAAGTGGTTGCTGACAGAGAATTATCTTTATTCACAAAACCAACGGGCCATATGCATAGACAATTGTCAAGCATTGGCAATGTGAAGAAGATTCACTGCAGTGAAGCTGGCTGTTCTACCAGGAGAGCTGCACAGGTCTGAATTTTCCTCCAGCTTTTATAGCAAACTGAGCCCAGAAAGTCCTCCCATCATCCTTACGTCATGGTCAACCTCTAAGCCAATCAGTATCATGCTGTAATGAAAGTTTTGTATCGGTGGATAAATCCTCCTGCTTTCTCATAAAAAATGTTTTAATTGGTTTCATTCATCACTTTGTTTATGATAGCTGTCTCCTGGGGTTTGCCTCTTCCTGCAGTTCATCTTCCCCAAATCTCACTAAATGTTTTAATTGTTTTTGTTCATTCATTCATCATTTTTCATTTTGTTCATGTGCAGACTTTAATCTGGTTCATCACACCTTTCATGGTATTTGATCTAATTGAACTAGTCTGATGGCTAAATCATTGATGATCTACTTCACCATGGTTATTCCACTAGCTGTTAATGGTCAGTGATTATTGGCATGAACATAATAATGTCTTCTGAAACCAAAAGACCGCTACATTGACTTTTTTCTGCATTGACAAGTTCTTTGTTACATTACCAACAACCACTAGTCAGCTTCTTTATAAATGATTCTTTTGTACAACAATCCAATATATGTATGACACACAGTAATAAAAAATGTAAATGACTCCTGTGTAAGTTTTACACCCTTTCTATTCTTCAAAGCATTGCTGTCCACCATGACATTTGTGTTTTCATTCATTGTTGATATGTGATTTTTTTTCTGTTAATCAGTTCAAGTTGGAATAAGATGCAATTTCACTGTGATTTTAGTTGATGTTAAGGTTTTAATGAATCAAATATGAAGTTCTATGTAGATTTCAAGTGTGAATTGAGTGTAAATAATTCAGAGCAGTTCTCTCATAGAGAAATTAGTTTGGTAAAGGGATTTGTGTAACAGTCAACCAGTTCCAAAGTTACACATGCACTATTCAAGTTTAAAGTCCTCACTAATTTGAAGTTCATTAAATAGGGTACCAGTAAAACTTTGAGGAACCTATATCTTTTATGTAACTATAGCTTGAATAGTTTGACAGTAACGTACCACAATACAATGGTCTTCAGGCACAGGGGCCAACATCAGCCCAGAATCATGTTGTCTACCTAATGTTCATAAGGTGGCAATGTTCATCAACGTCTTGTCTTGTTTGGATTGATGCCATACCCTTAAACAAGGAACAGGTCCAGGTCCAGGTCCAGGTTTGTCCAGGGTGAGTGGCTTTGCTGTTGTCAATGTACAGAGTATTTGCTACAAAAACATTTGAAGGCTTGGCATTCGCAACATTCAGTTGTGATGGAAAGAAAGTATGGTCTATTGGTCTTCATGTCCTGGCTCCCACTCTTGATCCATCTCACAGTGAACGTCCCCACACCATGGGAACTGTAAAAAACAAAACAAACAAAAAAACATGTTGAAACAATAATACCAGTACATTCTAATCTAGCACATCTGCTGTACAACACTTCAAGCATAAGCAAGATTAGTGATCACTACTTGTTGTATGCAGCTGTGCAGGTTAGATAAACAATATGGGACTGAAATAAAAACATGCTTGCTCATGTTTGGTCTTCCATGACCATGAATTGCTCTTAAGCTAATGTTTACATTGGAGTTGTGATGAACTTGTCACTGTTTCATTTCAGTCATCCCAAAATCCATAAGCTAACATAGCCAACTTTGTTTCCAGCCTCAACAACAAAAAATGAAGACGTACACTTTACTTAATACAGTCCACAATGTACACCTACTGAACTAAATTACCGTCGATAATACAGCTTGACACAGCAAAATGTAGGGCTAAGAGGGCTAAGGGCTAACTTACGCTAACGAACATTAGTTTAGCATTAGCAAAACACCTGATGCCTGAGTCGAAATTGTTTATCTCAATAGTATAAGACAAGAGGCTTCCTAAATCATGAAGCCAACTAATCAAGAAGCTTACTAAACTAACTATTTTCAACACTTACCAGAAATGTTGACCAGTCACTCTGGTCAGGTCCGATACAGCAGGGAAGCTGAGTTTGCCTGAAGAAGCGGGTCTACCGGCCGTCTCTGGTCACACCGGCTCCACCTTTTTGCCCCTATGTGGACTGGCCGCGCGGCGGCGGGTTTAGAACTTTAGGTTTAGACTGAACTGCCCATAACCCCAGATTTTTGCTTCACAGGCTACTGTTAAGAAATGTTATGGGTGACATCACAGACGCGTTGTCCCGTTTTTATACAGTCTGTGGTTTAACCCTGTTTTAAAACACCTAAAAATTATGTATGAGATACAAATAATTATCATGTGATAAACAACTCACATTTGTATTCTCTTAGTTACCAGTGTAACTTAGCCTAATACATAAGTTGAACGATAGCGCTGTTTAAACTTAAGTTGACATTTGTTTCAAACGTCCCACCTTGTCGGGGCGTTTGAAACATGCAGGACGAATGAAGCATATTGTAAACAGAAACCATTGACTTTACTCTAGTTTTTATGAAACATACAGAACAACATACTACTCGTCATTGCTAAAATGTCACCTAATTTTTCATGATAGCTATAAATACGTCAAAAAACATTTATCTCTCCGTGCGTCAATATCTAGATGCACATTTCGATTAAACTCACCTGTCTTCTTTTGTAGGAGTTGGATTGCTACATTTTTATTTACTTGACTTATTTTCCCGTCCTAAGTCATGTTGAGGGATTCACAGCATCAGTTATTTTGACCGAATCAATGACCAAAACACAGCTGACCTTTCTCCAAGCACACCGTGGAGATTTCTGTCATTTCAAACAATTAGGCCTGTCATGTAATAAACACGGTTTACTCTTTAAAAACATGTTATTTATTCAAAGCACTTTAACAATTGCACTTAAATAAATAAAACTTTAACAATGCACACTTTACAACAAATTTAAGTACTAACTAATCTGTTAAATGGTCATATTATTATTGCATGAAACAATAAACACAACCTGTGATTACGTAAAATTACCGCACGTAAAATGTTACTTATCAGAATCAAAGGTTCACGGCGATAACTTTGGAGTGGTATCATGTCATGACATGAGCTTTCCCAGGGTTGGTAAGTATTGTGTGCTGAACATACAGACAAAATCTGACATCTCTGACATGCATGGTTTTCGAGTAAATAGGCTAGCAGTGTGTCATTATTTCCGTGTTTGAATCGACCCGACTCTCCCCTATAAACTCCTACCTGGGCCAGGCCTAATTTGTCCGTTCACTGGTCACGGTTTATATTCTTTTTTTTTTTGTACAAACACCATTAGTGACTTTGAACAACAGGGCTATGGAATGATTTACTTCGTATTTTTCCTTGTTATGTTTACTATAACCTGAAAAGTTTAGTTGGTAGTAACTTGTAACGAGTTTCCGCCAATTTTTCAAGTAAGCTTTACTTATTTGTCTTTGAACTGTAGTAGCCCAATTTTCCCTTTTCTTTTCTGAATGTTATTAGCCAAGGACAATGCATGAACACACCTGATATAACTTTATGAGCTGAAAAAACGTTCTGATGTTGGACTTCCTGCCCCAACAGGAAAATACTTTGATAGGAGACAAAACATTATAAATGGGTAAACTAAATGTATATGTGTGAGGTGGTTCTAAGTTATTACCCACACATACACTCACACATAAAACAGCAGTAAAATGCAGCAGGTAGTAAAATGCAAAATGCAGTAAAATGCAATAGGTAGTTAGTAGTGTTAGGACATTTACACTAGGCCCTTTGATCTGAACCCCCAATTCATTTGAGCAATGGGTTTGATTCATGTTCCTTTGAGATCAGTGACAGAGGACAGGCAGTGCTTAGAGATATTGGTGAGTATATTTTCTAAATATGAAACAAACTGATCTGGTTGTGCACCCAAAAGCTAAACTACATGGTGAAGTAAAGCCTTGGCTTAACAAGAGATGAAGCATTGTCATGACAAGGAAGACCCATACTGCAACCACTGTTCCACAAGGGAACTTTTACCCATCATAGCTTGTAAAGACTTAGTCAGTTAACAGTCATGCTGCCACATCTCTCATTAACTTCTAGCTAATCACAGTCTAAACACTGACGTAGCTTTCTGGAAAGTATCTGTACTTCATTCAAGCATTACTAACCAATGGGAATCCTTCCAAAATTTTTTGCTTGAACCAGTACGCCTACTTCATCAATCCCACCTCCATCCCACGGCCACTAATTGGTCTCAGTCTTACGCCATGCTGGGGGGTAGGTGCCTCTGCCTTCTTCACCAGTAGCAGCCAAGATCTACACTGCCATGCCGTTCCTCAGACAAGGGCCTACAGACTGTTTCTATATCCATTTATTTTACATTTATGATCCTTTATATGTTTTTTATTTTATCCAATTTTTACCTTCAATTTCATTCCTCTGATTCTTTCTGTTAGAACTATTTTATGACATCCCATTCCTAATAGAATAGCTGTAGCTGACAGATTCTTCCAGCAGGAAATGGCCTAACTGCTCTTCCACAAATCCACATTCACAAGTGTTTGTGTATACTAGTGATTGATGAACAATGACACTGAGACAAACTGAATGGGCATCTGACATGCATTTATTTAGCCATTCCCAGACCTGTTGGGACAGAGGCACTGAAGACAAGCAAAGAAAGGATGAGCAGAGAAATCCACAAGGCTCTTCAGGAATCTCTTACTCATTTCTCATGACATTGCTGTCGTTTATTAAAACAAATTATTATTTTTTTAACCAGAGTTCTATTTACAGATTATTTGAGTCTAAATTAGTCCCCAAAACTAACCATGCATACAGCTCAGACTGTGCATTTATCCTTTAAGCTAAAAGAAAAGTTAATACAATATAATATAATATATGATATAATATAATATAAGCAAATATTTACTTTTGGCTAAGACCTTACAGTAAATAGCCCATGCGTTAAACAACCTAAAGAGACAGTACAGTAAAAATACAGTAATTTATTTTGGGAACACTTTCCTGGCATTTGCACAAGCCCAACTTTCTCACACTTTTGAAATTGCGTTAAGTTATCAGTTTATCAGTGACAGGATTTCAGTCAGCCCCATTAAGACAGCATTGTTATACTGATTTGGTATCGCATGTGGATGCATTGCTGTTTCATGAACTCGTCTCGACCAAATGTTAAAATTCTGTTTTCAGCTTACTTTGTAAACAGCTAGTTTGTCAACCATTGATTGTGTCTTGGGATCAATTTTATCAGTGGATCAACACTGATATTAGCTACTGATACTACCCTGTTGAATCAGTCGCTTTCACATCATTTCACTTCGTGCATCTGAAACCTATCAACTGGCATGTATTCACTCCATGGTGATAAAATACTTACTTCAACCAATTGCTACTGTTTGGTTGGGAAAATGCCCTGTATGCCAGATGGTCAGTCTATCCCTGCATATTGATGTAATATCTATTTTTAAATTATATAGGCCTACAATGATCATGTTAGAATTTCAATGTATTTCATAAAATACGTTTTACATGTAGTATGACTATAAACTTTAAATATTATCCTATCTTGTTACTGGTCCAGGTGGCTGAGGGAAACAAGGCTAGACAAGAACCTCAGTGAAATGCAAATGAGTAATGATGTAGACAGGTAGGTTAAGACTACAGTGTGATACCTTATTCCCCTGGATGTCATACTCTGATTTCCTCTGCTTCTGTTTTATTGAAGTGAAGTTTTGCCTCTTTACAGCAGCAATGGATGATTTATTTCTTTATTTCTTATGTTTTAAATGTCTGATAAATATACTATGAATATCTAAATTTACACATTTATCAGACGCTTTTATCCATAGCGACTTACATGTGTCAACTATGAATTGTTCAGGGCCAGTCTCCCCTAGAGCATCTCAGGGTTAAGTGCCTTGCTCAAGAGCAAAATGGTGGCAGCCAGGAATCAAACCCACAACTTTGCAGGGTACTAGCACATTGGTGCTACCACTACGCTACCACTGCCTGCCCATATAAACACACATTACAGGAAAACAAGTTTGCTTCTTTTTTTTTATTAAACAACTTCAGTTCAAGCAATCCGATTTGGGTTTTTTTTACGCCTTGAAGAGATGTTCCAAGTGTGTTGATCTTCTTCACAAAGGAGTTTTACACACAAAGGGAAGTGCCTTCTGACAGTCTTCATCATTCCATTTTGCATCATCTTGAGTGGAGAAGGGGGACACAATCAGTAAAAGCAAGAGTAAACCAGAACTTGTTCCCTAAAACTCTCATTTTCATGTCAGAAAACAGTTTTTTTTCCCCTATAAACTCAATTCAGGTGGAAAACAGATAGATATTGGTGGATATTATTGCACCTCCAAATTGCAGGCAGTCTTCATCGGCAGCGGCATTTGGCTGACCATTAGCCCAGTTAGTGTAAATAAAATGGCTCCCATCAGACCACATCCAGATGTCGTCCTGTAAACAAAATGAAGTTAATATTAGTTTCCATGTGAACCTTGCTTGATTAAAATGATAGGTCTATCTTGCAATTGTGAGCTGTAGATTAAGCATAACTTCTGTTGAAGCTCATCTTCATTGACATCATTTTCATCATCTTCATTTTCTTTTGTAATATTTCTTCTTTTTTCATGAAAGAGCACTGCTAGGCATTCTGGTGAATGGCAGAAGCAAGGTGTGCGTACGTTGTGAACTCCCTTTCATATCCCAAAGCATTATGCGGCCATAAAATAGCATTTCAGTCACAGATTGCGGACCGGGACTATGAAATTAGCAGACTGTGAGCTTTGCGCTGGACCACACCTGCTAGAAGTCCCAACATTTTTCTGTCTACCTAGAAGACCCAGAGAGGGGTCATTTGGCCCGACCGCTTTTCCCGAGTAAACTAATCACTCATTTTGTTATGGTAATGAGGCTGTTAGGGGCAGTGTGTGGGGTGAGGGGTGAGGGGGTCACACCTTACAGTGGTAACAGCCAAGACAAACAGACTCAAGGACAGACAGCTTCTTCCCAAGGGCAGTTAACATATGAATGAACATGTCAATCGTGCAACTGTGCGCTGTGTTGACTGCTACCGATATACATGTGGGAAATGCCGAAAGGAGCAATGGCAGTGCCAGGATTGTGAGTGACTACTCAAATGTATTTCAGTCATAATGCATGGTTTTTCATTCTTTGTAAATAT
The DNA here is from genome assembly GCA_015244755.2 of Tenualosa ilisha. Taxonomy (NCBI): domain Eukaryota; kingdom Metazoa; phylum Chordata; class Actinopteri; order Clupeiformes; family Clupeidae; genus Tenualosa; species Tenualosa ilisha. The sequence goes on along the minus strand of PYXC01002421.1, from coordinate 613,849 downwards.
GCTTTTTTCTTTGTAATTTTTTTTTTTTTACTATTTTTGGCACACAAAAATAACAATTACTTCTGCAACAAATCTCCACACAAAAACTGTGAAAACTTTGTTGATCCTGTTGATCCACTGCATACAAATCCACCGTATGTGCATAAACCCACCATATGGGCACACACACACACACCCACACACACACACACACACACACATACACACACACATGCAAAAACACAAACAACCTACCTCAGAACTACAGCTTGCTCTTAAAAGAAGCTCCTAAGCTGTAAGGTCCCCTCCCCCACACAGGCTCAAGTGGCTCCTGCCGTGTGCCACTAACAGCCACATTTCTATAACAAAAGGAGTGTCCACAGGGGGGACTAGGGGTCAAATGGCCCTCTTGTGGGTTTTCTAGGTAAAAAGGTCAATTGACCCTTCTCTGGGACTTCTAGTGACTGACACGCCTGTGAGGGGGCATATTCATCCCCAGCCTGAATTAATGACCGTGGTCGGTGCAAGAAAATGAAGACTGGATTCGAATTCTCAACATACTTCTGCGCATACCAGTAAAGCATTTTATAGCTTACATCTCTAACTAAATCGCTCTAGGAATTTGTTCGCTTGAGTGTAGATGACAACGACATGTTAGTAGCTATTCTTGTTAAATATCCTGACAGTGCAATCGTCATTACAGGATGCTAAACATTAATGCCTTTCACCTGACGGTGCCAATGCAAGATGCTGTTTCAGTTCAAGGAGCTGCAGTGTTATTAGTCTAAATGATCAACATTTGAAAATTTCACTAATTCGCAAAAAATCGCTGCAAAGTATGGTTTCCAACAGGTTTTTGACCATTCATTCTCATTGTTTTTTTTTCAGACCCATTACACCCGGATGTAAACTTCCGCCTAAGAGTTGGAAGCACTGATGGAAGTCACACTTTGCAATGTTTTTGTGTCAATTTATGTGAACATTACTAACCACTCGGTGAGTTTCAGTCTTTACAAAAGAACGTTTAATGCGTTTTAGGAAAGACTGCAATAGCGCACCTACGCAGCCATTCAGGTGGAATGCTACTGCAGCAACCGAAAATTCTCGGAAGAGAGGCATTCGTCAACATTTTAATGTTAACCATTGTATTTCACGATAAAGCCTTGTTTTCTGATTGTTTAAGTGTAAAAAACCAAACCTGTCCTGTAAGGTTAATCTTCATATCAAGGTGTCTGGATTCGAATTAGGCTCCCTACATGATATTCTTTGATGATTCTTTGACTATTAACGCTACTTTCATTACCGTTTTGACACTTCAATAACGATCGCTAAGGTTGCCTTGAAATGCCGTTGCTGGTCATCTAATTAACTGCAGGATAAGTTGCTGAAGCGTGACATGAACGAGGTCTCGTTTTATTAAAAGAATTCCCGCGGTTGTTGGCTAGTCCCAGTGATACCGGTATCAGTAGACACTGGTTTTCCATACTACTGTGCATACATAGATACAGACGGCAAGTCTGGTTAACCCCCCGTTACACCCACAAAAAAACTCCTCATGGGTGCAGTGGTGGAAAACATAAGTGTCTCTGGGAAAACAGGTTAATTTTGGAAGTCAATCAGGTGCCCTTCTTTTACTGTCTATGGGGAAAACAGAGGTTCATTTCGCTGCAAGTCAGTCAGGTGCCCTGCTAATAGTTATAGGCCTACCACACAATTTAGACTGAGATTTACTCATTTCTGAGGGCAATGCTTTTAGCTATTCATGTTGTTCAAACTGTCCTATGTGCATTGTCCTCAATATCGCGTTTGGTACACCACGCGATATTGAGTACAATTTTGGTTGAGAACTGTTAGCTTACCGAGGCATATGCGTTTTACGATCTATTACTGGTAAACAATTTTCTCTACCTGCAGCAATGCTTCTCCACTCACTTGCATGACAAATCGACCACTACTTATCCTCGATTTTCCCCCACGCCAACCCCGCCTTTGCATTCTGGGGGCAGCTGAAGTAAATAAATGATTTAAGGAATTACAGTATGTATACTTTTAGGTTAAAAATGACATAGAAACAGCAACAGATTGTGAAAACACAAATGTATTAAGGAAATTTTTGGCAGATTAATAAAATTAAGGTCTTTTCCATAGATCATGGAAGAGGAAAAATACATAGTTTTATGTTTAATGTGCTGTAGTTTCATAGTCCCACCTCTTCACCCACCCCGCCCCCCACCAAGTTCATGTCCTGTTGAAAAACATTTCAGATACCTGTAGATAGTCATAGCCTCCAAGCCAAACGGATGTCCCGGTTAAATTATATATGAAATCATTTTCAGCAGTAGACTGCACAGATGCAAGATTTGCTCCAAGAGTAACACAGGAAACCTAAAGGAATACAGCGAACAACAGGGAGAGTGGTCAGACAGACAGGGGCTACAATGTGTGTGGGTCTAAGTGTTTTTGTGTGATGTATGTGTGTAAAAGTTGAAACTGAAAAAAATGAGTGACTGTAATGTACTTGACAGTCGGGCCAAGTTCCTGAGAGTTTCATGAATGTGTAGCAATTTGTTTCAAATTTACTCCAACCAGGAGGACAGTCTTGAGCACTTCCAACTGCAACAGAATTTATACAGAATGTAAGGATGTGCTATTCTGGCTAGCACGGTGGTAGCATCTCCAAAATGTATTTCGCTACAGCACTGTGTTTGGGAACTCGCCTAAGGCTTTGGTTATCAGTACATTTTTTTTTACATCTAACCACTGAACAGAGATTCAAAGCACAACCAATGGTTTTAAAGTTCTCAGAAAATACCTGCCCACCAGAGAGTAAATGTATGCCTACACAAAGTGAAGCAAAGTGAAAGAGTTTGGTCCACAAGACTGACAAAGGTCAGCAAGTAATGACAAAAGTAATTAATTTGCACTACTTAGTTTCTCTTACTTTCAACTCCCAACACCAAGCAAAACAAGAGGAACCAGGTGTGAATTGCCATTGCTACACTGTTTAGAAAATGACAAGGAGAGAATGATAAAGAGTTACATACTTATATACTTACATACTTAACAACAGCATATATGGTGTAATGGATGCATCTTACATACCTGATACAGAGAACTGAGGCAGTCATAGACTGAGGTTGGGAATGTTGTTGCTTTTATACACTCCCTCTCTTTCATTCATGACGGCTTTTCTGTCAGTGAGACAAATCAATATTTGTGGTTCTCTGGAAACTGGAGTATGCTTGCGCTGATAAGAATTACAAACATCTATTGCTATAAACTAAAGTGGAGACGAAATACTAGACGTAAACCTTTTTTTTTTACGTCTACTATTACGTTTTTCAACATATATAAGAATTTCATCATGGCATTCATTATGACATCATGCAAAGCTTAGAAACAAGAATATTGACTGAGACAGTGCAACCTTCTCAAACTGATCATTGCTGCTTTTAGTGAAATGATAAGCATGAATTAAAGAAATTAGCTCTGTTCCTCCTGACTTTGTCAGATCCAAGTGACAATTTGACTCAGAGTCCTTTTAGGCTGAAATTACCAGTATTGCAAATGCACTTCTACAGGTCCATACTCTTAGTGTCTGGGTGATTTTCCTGTAGATGTTTTTTTGATAGGTCTACTTCCATACAGAAGGTATTAAATAGACCTAGTATAGCCAAGGCCTAGATGGTCTTTACATTGTCTTTCATTACATTAACATTACATTTTAATTGATTTTCTTCAGTATTTGAAACAAACTGAGGTATTCTCTGACATTATAAAGTGCCAAAATTGTAATTTAAAAATAAATAAATAAAACAGTGGCTTTAGTGTTCTGTCGTATGATCTGACCTGAAAATGTGTCAAGAATATATTGTTTACATCTTTTTCATAAAACTCAAATTATTGTTTTATAGCAGATTTTGTAACCAAATAACTTTTTTTTTTTTTGCTTGAGCAGGCCAGTACGCCATTTGGTGTCCCCTGGACAAAGGGTCAAAACCTCGCAAAATGTGTATTTATTGACATTATCTTTTTAACTGGAATAAATGATGTACCTTCAATCACTGGAAGTAACTGTACTTATAAGTATTTGTTTTTGTCCTTGGTAAGAGTTCATGTTGGGTTGTCTTAAATATGTGTAATAGTAGTTGGATTTAGGCAGACCAGGAGCCTCTGCTGATACCCTGCTTTGTCCTTGGGTTTGAGGCTGGCCACAGTTCAGGATTACTTTAGAAACATGTTCTGTCTATTGCAATTTCTAAATAATTGCCTACCTCTTCTGGCTATAGTTGAGTCTGTTATTTCGTCATCCCTCCAGTTTGTAAACATGTTTTATGTCCTTGAATATTGATCTTGTGATAGTGATGCAAGCAAATTATTTATTTTGTAGAGAAGGAAAAGTCACAGTTTTATGAGAAAGAAACTCAGGTATTCTCTTTACAGTATAAAAAATACATTTACCCTAATACTCTGTTGTATGATCTGACTACCAATATGTCTTGGTAGTTTTGAGCCGGCTGGTCTGTTATATTGGGTCACCTGGCCATCTTTGTCAGGGCCTCACAAAATACACTGTATATTTTGAAATGATCTTTTTGTCAGTAGCTGTACTGTACATATTTATTTGTGTCCTTGGTAAGAGTTAATGTTGGGTTGTCTTAAATATGTATAATAATCTGGCATTGTGGTGCTGTGAGCTGCTATTTGGCAAATATTTGTTGCATCTAACAGCAAAGTATTTGTTTGGATATGTTTAGAATGTAGGTAGGCTGCTGATTCCTTGTTGTCTGTAGTACTGACAGGACATGACAGTCCTGACCTACTCAGACTGAGCATTGCTGTTCCTAAACAAATGGATATGCAAATGAATCAAAGGAATTCAAATTCTCAAAAGAGGTCTTCCTAGACTGAAGATCCCACTGTATTAAAAAATCTACATTGTACTGCACAACTACACGTTCACACTGGTACACTGGTTCACAACAGTAGATTAGATTTTATTAATTATTTGTATACATAACCCTAACCTTACTGTATAGAAGCCAAGGTCTATTCATTCTAAAACTCTTAGAACTTTTTGTTATCTCTAAACCAGGGTCCCTACCTGAGTGTTCAGTTCCACATGAAGGCATCATGTCATAGGAGCGAGTGTTTTCATAAAGCAATTGACGTTTATGCATGTAGTGAAAAAAAATTCACTTCATAAAGGTTTACTCTTGTTTCTTTTTGTTTGACTTCATTTTAGAAGGAGTCTGATTTAGATACACCAGGAGCCTTTTCTGTTACCCTGCCGCTGTCCACAGTTCAGATTTACTTTGGAAACGTTTTCTGTTAACTGCCAAAGTCTTTGGAACTCTTTCTGAGTTTTAACCTGGACAACAGTCACATTCTAGAAAGATTTATTTGCATTCTGTTATAACAGTGTGTGGCAGGATAATTTCCATGTATTTTTCTGCTTGTTAGTGTAACCAATTTTAGATTTATAAAAATGAATTACAGTTCACAAGAGTAGCAGTTGAGTAGCCACTCCTATAATTTTTAACAATGGATAAAGTAATGGTTGGCCTGGTTTGTACAGAATACAGTTTGAAAAATGGGAAAAAAGTAGTGTGCGCACTAAGGGAAAAAATGTCCGTTGGGGCCCTTAAACAAAACTCTTTGTTGTAGAGTTACTGCAGTTCACCTGATCACAAGGATCCTTGTACTGAAATGTGTATGGAGAACACAATTATCTGAGGCGATCACCTGCAAAACTATGCCCTTTTCATTGGGTTGACATGCTTTTGACTCTCCAGCGCACTGGCTGTGACTTTCAAATGTATAATGCTCTTCATGCTGTTGATTGATTAATATATCATAGTGATTTCATTCAATATTATTATTATTATTACTATTATTATAGTCATCTGATGTAGTAGTTACACACAAACATGTGCACAGTGAGGTGCACCCAAGCCATCAAAGTGCTGGATTTGAAAGCGCACTGTTTAAACACTGCCCACACCCACATTTTCCCTGGAATCGAACTGATGACCCTTCTGTTCCAAGTCAAGTCCAAATTCAAGTCTGTAATGACACATGTGGTCATCCATGTGACTGTGGGTGTGTTTGCTGTACTCCCTATCAGAGCAAATATTATCTCTCCTCTCAGATATAGTTCTTTTATGCTGTTGAAATCATCCTGATGGGTATAAAAGACCCTGGAGACTGCCAGCTTCACAGAGAGTCTTTATTGTCATCACAGACATCAGAAGACGGGTAGGTAGTACAGGCAGTTTATATTAATTTAGTTATTTAGTGATTTCTTGCTCTTTTTGCATTGTTATATTATTTGATATTAGAATATAATATGTTATATTATATATTGTTATATTGTATTTATTTATTTTGTTCACCGATCATAGAACCTTGGTGGCTTCCTGTTGTCAGCTGCTGTCTGTAGGCATGGAGATCCGGAGCACCTCTATGTTCATTTGGCTTTTTCTCACTCTTAGTGCTACAGGTCAGAGAAATCATGTTGAAATCTTACAGCAGTAAACTCAGAACGTCTATACTCTCAACTTTAACTTATGACTCATTTCAGGTTCAAATTTCAGTGCACAATCTGAACTTCCTGCCACAAGTACACATGTAAATCTACTCTTTATAGTTTAACAATGGGAAAAAATCCTGAGGTATAACTCAGAAGGGTTATTTATTTGCTTAACGAGGGGTGTGTTTTGGGTTGACAATACCATCACAAAAGCCAGCATGTCTGCAACACTTCAAATGCTCCCTAGAAGACTTGTAGTGATAAATTGATAGTGTGCGTGTGTGAGTTCAGACTCACAGTCCAGGCGATTTGTAGGTTTGTGTACTGAAACAAAGTTTTTGTATTTTTTCTGTCATGACACTGCAACATGCTGCTGACATGCTGTGCCACTCATGTCCAAGAGGCCTTTATGTAGTGCGGGTAGACATCAGGCAGCTCATATTTAAACCACAACAACTTCTGGAATGTGGAGGACAAAGTGCTAACTCAGTCTCTCTAACAGAATTCAAAGATGTGAGTGCTCAGTGTTCTGATGGCTGGACCCGACACAGAGGACGCTGTTTCAAATTCTTTGCTGACGCAAAACCATGGGCTCACGCTGAGGTAAACTCTGTCACTAACATACTTTATTGATAAAAAAAAATTAAATAATAATAATATTTTTTCTGTGCTTTCTATGCCTCTCTTCCATTTTGTTTTAAATTCTGTCCTATGTCTCACTGTCTTTCTTTATCTCTCTTTAGAAAGCCTGTATGACTGCTGATGCACACCTTGCATCTGTAAATAGTTATCATGAGCAAAAATTTACACAGCAATTGATCCAGTCAGCAACTAATGGTGCCCCTGAGACCTGGATCGGAGGATTTGAAGTTCTACATGTAAGTGTCAAAAAGGGGAGAAAAAACCCCCACAATGGATCAATGGATATAGTTTACAGTGGATTAGGAAATAGATAATGGAAACAACCATTTGATCAACAATTGATCCAATAAACCATGTCATTGCTCAAACCAGTGAATGAGATTAACCACAGGTTCTTGCAGACTGGAACATGGCTCTGGAGTGATGGGCATCCAGTGAATTATACGTTTTGGGCCTATAAAAAACCAGAGGGCGACCTGGAAAACTGTATGCTGACCAATTTTGGAGGTGGACACTGATATTCACTCAGACTCTTTTATTCCTTTTATGTGATTTTGGTGTTTAGCTGACATGTTGTGTTGGACACCAAACAATTGAAGAATGTTAAAATGAAACTATGATGGCCTCAGGATGCTTTGAAAAACTAAACAGGAAGTGATCAAAAACAAAACTTAAAATGTGGATATTTCATTCTAAAAAGACCATCCAGCATCATTTGAGCTCTCTGTTTGTGATTGTTTACTTTGTTGTTTTAGGTGACTTGAGGTGGGATAATGCTTACTGTATAAAGAATCTACCATTTGTGTGTGCCAGACCGCTCAATGTGCAACTGAAGCAATTAAGCACCCTTTTTGGTAATGTCAACCATCATATATTCATTCATGTTTATTTTTCACTCTCACCATGATTTTTTCCCCCTCTAACCTGTATCTTAATGCCTTTTTATAGTACTCTCTGGTGACCTTGGTCCAGCTCAGAATAGAACTCATCTACTCACAGATACAGGTATGTTGGGACATATGGATGGATGGATAGATAAATAGATAGATAGATAGATAGATAGATAGATAGATAGACAGACAGACAGATAGATAGATAGATAGACAGATAGACAGATAGATAGATAGATAGATAGATAGATAGATAGATAGACCCCCGGCTCTGGTACCTCACATTTATATCATATTATGATCTCTCCTCAGAACCCTTACATCCAAACATAGATGCACTCAGAATTGCCCCAGGTAAGTACATATTACTTTCTGTTGACTCTCTATGAAAATAAAATGAACTTCACTAAAGGCATCTCTCCATTCCATAGACATGGCGAAAAGTTCCTCGCGCCTTGGACGTTGTCCTCCGGGCTGGGAAGAATATGGATATGGAAAATGCTTCAAGTTTTTTAACATTGTAGTGCCATGGGCAGAAGCATCGGTAATGCCATTCAGTCTAAGAAGAAATACCAATGATACTACTTCTAATAATAACAATAATAGTTATAATGACTTAATAAAGATAAAGCTAGACATTAATAAGATACCCATTAAGCAGTATGCATGCAGTTTTGTGACTGTGACTCCATGCAGCCTATCTTAACAGAATGCTCACTGTCTTCATTTACTTTGTACTCTCCAGAAAAGGTGTAAGGATGCTGAAGGAAACCTTGCCTCTGTGCACAGCCATAATGAAAACCTATTTCTGAGAGAATTAATCTGGCAGGAAACCTTTCAAAACACAGTAACCTGGATTGGTGGCACAGACACAGCTCATGTGAGATCTTGTTGTTAATGACTGTATAACAGATAAATGTAGACTGAACTACAGTGTTAATAATAGATAAACAGGGAGTGTAATTTTGTCATCATGTCAATTTGTGTGTGTGTGTGTGTGTGTGACGTTTTCTGTGAAAGTGTCATTTTGTAGCTACATCACAACTAGCTAACCATCAGTGGGTGTTTGAAGTAGACCTATGATATTTCATGACCCCATGAAGTCGATAATAATGTTTTATCTTCATTTGCAGGAGGGCTACTGGAAATGGATGGATGGATCCAACATGTGCTACCGTAACTGGGCTTCTGGGCAGCCCAGCGGCGGGACTAAACAGAACTGCCTGGAAATGAATTATGGGTGTAAGTAGCTATTTCATTTTCATTTACACAATTAAAGTTTTGTCTAATGTTTATATTCATCCCCTCAATATTAATTAATAAGCACGGCGAATTGATTTATTTCAATACGATTTAATATCATTTTGTGGATTTGGCTCTTGGTGATATATTTTCTTTTTTTCTCCTCCAGCTAAATGGCAGTGGAATGATAGAGAGTGTGCATATACAAACCCCTTTGTGTGTGAAAAGAAATAGGACTCCTGAGGGAAGTTTACAGTGCAACTCTGCAATGAATATCCAAATCTGTCACTACCTATGTGACTGAAATACTTTAAGAATTACCGTAATGTAACAGAGATGTATTGAGTAAAAGTATATACATAGACTGCTTTGTGATTGTCATTTTTATCTCACACACGATTAGGCTCTAGTCTATAGAAAGTTTGTTGAACAAACTGAAAAGCATATTCAATTTCAGCATGAGTTCAAACATTGCAGCTTAGATAGCATCACTTTGGCATCACTTTTTATCACAAGTTGATAAAACTATGACACTATGTGACTTAGTTACATGACGTTAGACAAAGCCTTTTGAGGTACTGACATGATATGTTGTTGCATTATTAGAATCTGTCCTCTTTTTACTGGCCATCATTTAGGGACACAATCTCAACAAAACCTGTCAAATAGTGCCTAAAATGAGTTAAGTAAACATAACTAGTCTCTTTCAAGTACACAGTGAAAAAGAATAAGTAAAGCTTACTTGAAAATTTGGTGGGAACTTGTTGCTTTAATTAACCCCATTTATATTTTGGGCCATCAGCCCAGGGAGGAAAAAAGCAGCACTAGGGCTAGAGTTCCTGATGGGTTTATACCAGTGGGCCAAATAGCCAACTGACAAAAATTGAAAAAGATACAGCATTCCATTAATAGATAAAAAGGCAAGGAAAAAATCTGTAACCGTAGTAACCATCTATTATGATGTGTACGCACCAGGACTTGAGCCTGAGGTCAGAGAGCGGAAAAGTGGAGCGAGAGGTTTCACGGAAAATCTTCCTCGAGCTCACCCCTATATGTGCTCTCACTTCAGAAAAACAAGCAGATTAGAGACTGAAGTGGTTGCTGACAGAGAATTCTCTTTATTCACAAAACCAACGGGCCATATGCATAGACAATTGTCAAGCATTGGCAATGTGAAGAAGATTCACTGCAGTGAAGCTGGCTGTTCTACCAGGAGAGCTGCACAGGTCTGAATTTTCCTCCAGCTTTTATAGCAAACTGAGCCCAGAAAGTCCTCCCATCATCCTTACGTCATGGTGAACCTCTAAGCCAATCAGAATCATGCTGTAATGAAAGTTTTGTATCGGTGGATAAATCCTCCTGCTTTCTCATAAAAAATGTTTTAATTGGTTTCATTCATCACTTTGTTTATGACAGCTGTCTCCTGGGGTTTGCCTCTTCCTGCAGTTCATCTTCCCCAAATCTCACTAAATGTTTTAATTGTTTTTGTTCATTCATTCATCATTTTTCATTTTGTACATGTGCAGACTTTAATCTGGTTCATCACACCTTTCATGGTATTTGATCTAAATGAACTAGTCTGATGGCTAAATCATTGATGATCTACTTCACCATGGTTATTCCACTAGCTGTTAATGGTCAGTGATTATTGGCATGAACATAATAATGTCTTCTTAAACCAAAAGACCGCTACATTGACTTTTTTCTGCATTGACAAGTTCTTTGTTACATTACCAACAACCACTAGTCAGCTTCTTTATAAATGATTCTTTTGTACAACAATCCAATATATGTATGACACACAGTAATAAAAAATGTAAATGACTCCTGTGTAAGTTTTACACCCTTTCTATTCTTCAAAGCATTGCTGTCCACCATGACATTTGTGTTTTCATTCATTGTTGATATGTGATTTTTTTTTCTGTTAATCAGTTCAAGTTGGAATAAGATGCAATTTCTCTGTGATTTTAGTTGATGTTAAGGTTTTAATGAATCAAATATGAAGTTCTATGTAGATTTCAAGTGTGAATTGAGTGTAAATAATTCAGAGCAGTTCTCTCATAGAGAAATTAGTTTGGTAAAGGGATTTGTGTAACAGTCAACCAGTTCCAAAGTTACACATGCACTATTCAAGTTTAAAGTCCTCACTAATTTGAAGTTCATTAAATAGGGTACCAGTAAAACTTTGAGGAACCTATATCTTTTATGTAACTATAGCCTGAATAGTTTGACAGTAACGTACCACAATACAATGGTCTTCAGGCACAGGGGCCAACATCAGCTCAGAATCATGTTGTCTACCTAATGTTCATAAGGTGGCAATGTTCATCAACGTCTTGTCTTGTTTGGATTGATGCCATACCCTTAAACAAGGAACAGGTCCAGGTCCAGGTCCAGGTTTGTCCAGGGTGAGTGGCTTTGCTGTTGTCAATGTACAGAGTATTTGCTACAAAAACATTTGAAGGCTTGGCATTCGCAACATTCAGTTGTGATGGAAAGAAAGTATGGTCTATTGGTCTTGATGTCCTGGCTCCCACTCTTGATCCATCTCACAGTGAACGTCCCCACACCATGGGAACTGTAAAAAACAAAACAAAACAAAACAAACAAAAAAACATGTTGAAACAATAATACCAGTACATTCTAATCTAGCACATCTGCTGTACAACACTTCAAGCATAAGCAAGATTAGTGATCACTACTTGTTGTATGCAGCTGTGCAGGTTAGATAAACAATATGGGACTGAAATAAAAACATGCTTGCTTATGTTTGGTCTTCCATGACCATGAATTGCTCTTAAGCTAATGTTTACATTGGAGTTGTGATGAACTTGTCACTGTTTCATTTCAGTCATCCCAAAATCCATAAGCTAACATAGCCAACTTTGTTTCCAGCCTCAACAACAAAAAATGAAGACGTACACTTTACTTAATACAGTCCACAATGTACACCTACTGAACTAAATTACCGTCGATAATACAGCTTCACACAGCAAAATGTAGGGCTAAGAGGGCTAAGGGCTAACTTACGCTAACGAACATTAGTTTAGCATTAGCAAAACACCTGATGCCTGAGTCGAAACTGTTTATCTCAATAGTATAAGACAAGAGGCTTCCTAAATCATGAAGCCAACTAATCAAGAAGCTTACTAAACTAACTATTTTCAACACTTACCAGAAATGTTGACCAGTCACTCTGGTCAGGTCCGATACAGCAGGGAAGCTGCGTTTGCCTGAGGAGGCGGGTCTACCGGCCGTCGCTGGTCACACCGGCTCCACCTTTTTGCCCCTATGTGGACTGGCCGCGCGGCGGCGGGTTTAGAACTTTAGGTTTAGACTGAACTGCCCATAACCCCAGATTTTTGCTTCACAGGCTACTGTTAAGAAATGTTATGGGTGACATCAAAGACGCGTTGTCCCCTTTTTATACAGTCTGTGGTTTAACCCTGTTTTAAAACATCTAAAAATGATGTATGAGATACAAATAATTATCATGTGATAAACAACTCACATTTGTATTCTCTTAGTTACCAGTGTAACTTAGCCTAATACATAAGTTGAACGATAGCGCTGTTTAAACTTAAGTTGACATTTGTTTCAAACGTCCCACCTTGTCGGGGCGTTTGAAACATGTAGGACGAATGAAGCATATTGTAAACAGAAACCATTGACTTTACTCTAGTTTTTATGAAACATACAGAACAACATACTACTCGTCATTGCTAAAATGTCACCTAAGTTTTCATGATAGCTACAAATACGTCAAAAAACATTTATCTTTCCGTGCGTCAATATCTAGATGCACATTTCGATTAAACTCACCTGTCTTCTTTTGTAGGAGTTGGATTGCTACTGTAACAGTGGCACTTTGATCTAAATGTGGTATTGAACCGACTACGCCACCTAGGGGAGGGAAAGGCCCCTAGGAACCTCAATTTCACCCAAAAGGATTGCGACTCAGGACACAGGTTCAAAGACACTCTTAGGCCAGAGATACAGTCACAATCATATTTATTATATCACAATTCAAAAATGTATAAACTAAACGAGGCACAACGTGCAAAATGTACAAATAGGTAGTGCACACAGAAAAGGCCTTCGGGTCAACTTGGCAGACCACGAACCACCCTAATGGCACAACCAATAATAAAATATACACAGTAGGCACAGAATTACAAGAACATCAGACACATGGGGCACACTAAAGGTGAGGCAGCACTCTACATTTACATGATTTTCCACAAAGGAAAAGAGCAGAACAATGAAACATGGGACAATGAAAGTGGGACTTACCACGAGCAGCACGAGGGAAAAAGGACAGCGGAGACCCTGGAAACACCACACGTGAAATAATACACACAAATTACTCAAAATAAAGAGGACACTGCAAAAGAATAAACATCACCAAGGTGCGCACAGCAAAGGAAACGTGAGGGACTTCCACCACCTGGAACCCGGCTGCTCGGGACGGAACTCCCAATACCTGCCCAAGCAAAGAAAAAGAAACGATTGAGCACAGATGATTTGGTTGCAATATTAGTTACCCAACACTCAAAAACAAAGGAAACAAAGTAAAAAGTTAGCAGAGAGCCAACTTATACACAAACAGCAGTGAAGAGAGTGCAGTCACCCCAGTTCCCACACTTAGATACAGAATATTCGCCACCAATAAACGGACACCCACGCCTGCACACACACGCGCACACACACACACACGCACGCACGCACGCACGCACACACAAGCACTTAATGAAGATTACAAAGTGACTACACCCAGCGATTACTAATGTTAAGGGCCAATCTTGTCTAAAGGTGGACAGAAACTAGCCGTACCTACCGTAAATGCTCAAACGAGGGGGCTCACTAATAGGCAAGACCGACAATTAGACCGCTCGCTGAAAAGAGCAAAGGGTAAACGGATTCACTAAAATGTTACGAAAAATAACAATAGCGAACAATGGTTACAGAAGCACAACTGTAAACAGCCTACCTTTAGCTGGTCCCGGTGTAATTTAGGCCCCCGCTAGGGCTTTCCCAGACCGCAACTGGACCAAACAAAACACTACAAAACGAGCCGCATTAGGATCACAACGCAACGACTAAAAGTGAAAGCCAACAGCTGAGCCAAATCACAACTAGACCTACCTGACGGCAGAGAACCCTTGGCAACACTACTCCCTGGGGAATGGGAGACTTCACGCCAGTCACGACACGTCCACTGGCTACAATGCAACAACGGAAGAAGAGTCACCACTCAAAACGCTGACCTTTATCACAATAAAAGTCATGGCCGTCCGCCCCTTGTTTGTGGCACCACCAACCACAAACCGGGAACAATCAGGACTCGGATTGAGAGGATATAGCCCAATCCGTCACATTCTTCCCCCCTCTTCTTGAGTCGCCGCCCCGGCGATTACTAATGATGAATCAGGGAGACCAGAGGTACCCTGGCCTGATCCTACCCCCCGGGATGAAGAAAATGGCCCGGTCGATCGTCTCACAGACCTTGGAAGGTGGTACAAGTTGGAGTGCTGTCCGGCTGTTGAGCGTGTTGTACGACGGCAACCAGCTGTAGTGGAACCAAAAGCCTCCTCTACAGGTCCCAGCCCAGTGGTCAGAAAGGTACTTTCTGAGCCGGCAAGCCCAGGAGGCTGAGTGCCTCCCTCAGATGGGCCCATGTCAGACTCCCGAGAGGAACCAGAGACCCAAGGTGGTAATCCAAGAGCTGGTAGAGGACGCGGTACTGATGGAGAGTCACGGACTATGAGCAAAACTTGCTCCCCTTCTGGTGGTGAATGATCAGAGGGAACAGAGTGAGCAGCAGTTGGGACTGGGGGCTGCGGCGTTACATACGCCAGAGGGAACTGTGGCTTTAACTGGTCACGATGAACTGTGCGGGTCTTGTCCAGATTGCTCACCGGAGCAATGGTGTAAAGGGCCCCCTGTCCAACAGGTGCTCGGAGTATCTGGTACGAGACCGTACTCCAGAGGTCCTGAATCTTATGCCGACCTCTAGCGCTGTGGTCCCTTAGGTAGACCAACTGGCCTTCTAACAAGGGAGCTTCGTGGATCCGTGAATCGTGACGCTCTTTTCTCCGTTCTGCAGCGGCCACCAGCCGGTCCCGCGCACCTTGGAAGGCCAACCTCAACCTTTCCTGATGTTCAGTGATCCACTGTTGAATGGTCCCTGGCAGCGGGTCTGAAACACGTCCCAGGAGAAAATCAATAGGGAGGGTGGGTTCCCGCCCGAACATAAGAAAATAAGGAGATTCTCCAGTGGTTTGATGTGGGGTGGTATTATAACAGTATACCAACTGCGGAAGACAAGACGCCCAATCATGCTTCTGGGTAGTTGGTAAGGTGCGAAGCAAGTTATGGAGGGTCCTGTTAAACCGTTCGCATTGCCCATTCCCTGCCGGATGGTAGGGAGTGGTGCGAGATTTAGTTACACCATACAATGAGCAGAGTTGCTGTATCAGCCCACTTTCAAATGACCTGCCCTGATCAGAGTGGATCCGACTAGGCACCCCGAACCTATAAAACCACTCCTGCAGTAGTACCTGAGCAACCGTCTGAGCTCGTTGGTCACGGGTAGGCACAGCTTGGGTATACTTGCTAAATACGTCCGTCATGACCAACACATTTTCAACCCCATTTCTAGATGCTTCCAGCTGGGTGAAGTCAATCGCCACAATTTCATTAGGCCTGGATGCCAGGAGGTGGCCCATAAAACTATGCGAGGGAGGGCCTGAATCTCTCGCCAACTGGCACCGGCCACACTCCCTACACCACTGCTGGACATCGGAGAGCAAGCCTGGCCAAAAACAGCGCCGGCGCACCAGTTCAGCTGTGCGCTCCACCCCCTGGTGGCCATGGTCTTGATGAAGCTGCTGCAGAATCTCAGTTTGAAGGGACGAGGGTAAAAGGAGCTGAAACCATTCCTCCTTCCCATCTGATCTAAAAACACGACGATATAGCACCCCCTCCCTCTCAACCAAGCGAGACCACTGACGCAAGAAGCCCAATACTGGCTTGGGCACTACTAGCCTCTCTGCCGCAGTGGGTGGAAAGCCCCTACGCCAAAAGGTCAACACAGTCCCCAACGTTGGGTCGGCTTCTTGAAGGGCCCGGACCTCCAGAGCCGACCGTTGAGGGAACACGGAAATGGAAGCCTGTACGGCTGGGCGAGCTTGGGGTGCTGTGGAGGCTTGCTGTAAGTCTACAGGGACCACCGTCCCGGGAAGCACATACTCCCCCAAACTGGCTCCAGACATGTACTGCCTAGACAGGGCGTCTGCGTTTTTATTACTGCGGCCCGACCGGTACTTGATATCAAAATTAAAGGCGGCCAGTTGTGCAGCCCACCGGTGTTCTGTGGCCCCCAATTTAGCGGAATGTAAATAGCTCAAGGGGTTATTATCCGTGAATACCACGCACCGCTGGCCAAGAAGGTATTCTCTGAACTTTTCGGTCATGGCCCACTTGAGCGCAAGAAACTCCAGTTTCATAGAGCTATAATTGCTCATATTGCGCTCAGTGGGCCTAAGACCCCTGCTGGCATAAGCCACCGGCCGGACCATCCCCTCCCGTTCCTGGGAAAGCACAGCGCCAAGGCCACTATGGCTGGCGTCGACCTCCAAAATGAAGGGGCGGGAGAAATCTGCATAGGCCAAGACAGGCGCCGACACCAGCTTGGCCTTCAGAGTCTCAAAGCTCTCCTCACACTGCTCAGTCCACGCAGTTCCCAGACCCTGTCCAGTACCCTGTTTGACCTTCCTACTGGATAGGTCAGCCACCAACTTGTGCAGCGGGCCCGCTAACTTTGCAAAGCCCTCCACAAAGCGGCGGTAATAGCCCGCAAAGCCCAAAAAAGAACGCAACTCAGAAACATGACGAGGTCGTGCCCAAGTAGAGACCGCTTCAATTTTAGATGGGTCCGTGGCGACCCCTTCACCAGAAATAACATGCCCCAGGTACTTAACCTGTTGGCGGAAAAAGGCACACTTCTCCAACTTGGCCTTTAAGCCTTCGGTGTGGAGGCGGCTAAGAACAATTTCCAGGCGCTGCAGGTGCTGATGGACGGAGGAGGAAAAGACTATAATGTCGTCCAAATACAACAAAAGCGACTGGCACTGCTGGTCTCCAAACATTCGTTGCATCAGACGTTGAAAGGTACTTGGAGCATTACAAAGCCCAAAAGGCATCCTGTTCCATTCAAAGAGACCAAATGGAGTACAGAAGGCTGTTTTGGGTTTATCCTGCTCCAAGACCGGCACCTGATTATAGCCACTAGCGAGGTCAAGTGTGGAAAACCATTGAGCTCCACCTAGGGCATCCAAGCTTTCCTCGATTCGTGGCAGGGGAAAGGAGTCCTTCCGTGTCTTGCTGTTCAGCAAACGGTAGTCTACGCACATGCGCAGACTACCATCTTTCTTTCTAGCCAAGACGATGGGAGATGCGTAAGGACTACAACTTTCCCTAATTACCTGCAAATCCAGCAGCTGATTTATATGAGCCTTCACAGCCTCGTAGTCTGAAGGTGGAATACGGCGATGTCGTTGCCGAACAGGTGTCCCATCCAGCAAGGGGATGTCATGTGATATCAAATTGGTGCACCCCAAGTCACTCTCACTGTTGGAGAACACCATATGGTAACGCCTCAATAAGCTTCTTGCATCGGCCTGCTCCGGTTCTGATAAGGCAGATAAATCCACACTGGCCACCCTATCTTCACATCCCTCTGTGGCCACGTGGGTGGAGACTGATGCTGAAATGGGGTGGACCTCTGAAACCCCAGCTGGCAAACTAACAATCTCTACACCGGTCAGGGAACCCAAACTGACCCGTGGGTAGAGCAACACATCAGTCACTCCCACGTTAACCACAGGCACAAAGGCAGTGCCCCGATGTACCTGAACCAAACAGGGTGAGGCCAGCAAACCAGCTGGTAACCCAGAGTCAGATGGCTCAAACAGCGTGGTCTGGCCTGAAAGTTGCTCCGAGCAAGTACTCACCACAAACTGCATGGTGCCGCCACTAATTCTCACCGCCCGTGGACCCCTAACCCGGGCGGCTCCGTGATGGGAATGCGGAAGTTCAGCCGCAGCCAGATGACAGTGCTGTAAAGCCTCAATGACTGGACCTGGAGCCTGAGAAACAGAGGGAGAAAGAAACAATGCAGGGCCATGCGCCCCAAACAGTTCCTGATAACACCGGCTTATCACATTCATACCAAGGACCCCAGGGATGCTGGGAGGGCCTCCCTGGGGATCCTTCACAATCAGAACACCGCACCGAGGTATCACCTTGCTGCAAAGAACAAAATCCAATTCAAGGTAACCGAGGTATGGAATAGACAGCCCATTGGCCGCCTTCAGCTGCAGCCAATGGCAAGACTGGAGCCGCTCCTGGCCCCATGGCTCAAACTGGGCTAAAAAGAAACTTTCAGTTACGGTGGAGACCATCGACCCCGTATCCACCAAGCACGGGACAGACACGCCCCCTATAACAACATCAAGGGTTGGACATGATGACATGAGTGTAGCAAATTCCCTACGTGAGGAGCCAGCAAGTTCCCCTACTGAGCTGTGGCCCGGCAGCTCAGTGGGCTTCAGTTTCCCGACTGCTGAGAAGAGGAAGCCCCCCCCAAATTGGAAGGTGGCCCAGAACTCGAGAGGGCTCGTGGTCGAAAAGGAACTCGTTGCCCATCACAGTCTCGCGCGAAGTGGCCCGGCTGCTGACACCGCCTACATATTACGGGCCCATTACGTTGTGGATGACGGTAAGCTGGTGCCTGCTGTAAAGATGTCACAGTTTGGGTAAGCTGGTTCAATTGTTCCTGCTGCCGCTTCAAAAGTTCTTTCAACTCCCCCAACTCATTACCCTGAAAAGCCGTAGGAGAAGCTAAAGGGGGTCGGCCCTGGATACCGTACTGTACGCCATAAGTAGCGGGCAAAGAGAAGCTTCGTGCCCTAGCTCCCCCAGGGAATCCTTCCTGCTCCCACCTCATAGCCTCCCTACGCGTTTGCAGCAGTGTGGCTTGAGGCTCCCGCCGGGCGAACTGTTTCAATTCCCGGCGAAGACTGCTGTCTAAGACGTGTTCAATAAACTGGTCACGGAGAAGAGCCTCCGAGTTGGGCACACCATCGGGGGCCCGTCTCTTTACCTGGTCCATTAAGGCCAGAAGAGCTAAAGAAAACTCCTGCAGGGTCTCCCCCTCCTGCTGTTGCCGGGAGAAAAAGGCCTGTTGTAACGTCACATAAGACTGACTGCAGCCATAAAGCTCCCTCAAGATATCCAGAATCTTTTTAGGGTCTCTGCGCTCAGCCGCTGGGCGATACTTAATCTCGTCCTTTGCCTCGCCATCTAGATGGTCGAAGATGAAGTAAGCCTGATCGACTAAAGACAAGTGCCGAGCCCGCATGCATGCCTCCACCTCCTCAATCCACTCAGTGATCTTAATTCCCGTTCTGCCATTAAACGTAGTACACTTCCGGTCTCTAGGTATGACTATTACATGTTCTGCGCCCTGAGGCGCCGGGACCGACCCTAACGAGGGACCCTGTGCCTGTGCAGAACCAGTGGTAGGCTGTTGACGAAGGCGCTCGTTCTCTGCATGCAATTGGGCAACCTGATCGCGCAGCTGTAGTAGCTCGTCCTCCATCCTAGCAATGCGACCAAAAAAAAACAAAACAATTCAGACCCCTTACTTCTAAAGTAGTCGCCCCAGTCTAACGGGGAGCTGCTGTCTCGCCGCCACCAAAAGCCAAACTGCGCCGATCCACAATCTCCGTCTGTAACGGAGGAGAGAAAAAAATGAAGTCACAGCAAACACCACAGTAAAACTTGTGCCTCGACCTACAAAGAACTGATATCTCTGCCTTAAAGGGTGCCGATCCTGCCGACTACGCCAGATGTAACAGTGGCACTTTGATCTAAATGTGGTATTGAACCGACTACGCCACCTAGGGGAGGGAAAGGCCCCTAGGAACCTCAATTTCACCCAAAAGGATTGCGACTCAGGACACAGGTTCAAAGACACTCTTAGGCCAGAGATACAGTCACAATCATATTTATTATATCACAATTCAAAAATGTATAAACTAAACGAGGCACAACGTGCAAAATGTACAAATAGGTAGTGCACACAGAAAAGGCCTTCGGGTCAACTTGGCAGACCACGAACCACCCTAATGGCACAACCAATAATAAAATATACACAGTAGGCACAGAATTACAAGAACATCAGACACATGGGGCACACTAAAGGTGAGGCAGCACTCTACATTTACATGATTTTCCACAAAGGAAAAGAGCAGAACAATGAAACATGGGACAATGAAAGTGGGACTTACCACGAGCAGCACGAGGGAAAAAGGACAGCGGAGACCCTGGAAACACCACACGTGAAATAATACACACAAATTACTCAAAATAAAGAGGACACTGCAAAAGAATAAACATCACCAAGGTGCGCACAGCAAAGGAAACGTGAGGGACTTCCACCACCTGGAACCCGGCTGCTCGGGACGGAACTCCCAATACCTGCCCAAGCAAAGAAAAAGAAACGATTGAGCACAGATGATTTGGTTGCAATATTAGTTACCCAACACTCAAAAACAAAGGAAACAAAGTAAAAAGTTAGCAGAGAGCCAACTTATACACAAACAGCAGTGAAGAGAGTGCAGTCACCCCAGTTCCCACACTTAGATACAGAATATTCGCCACCAATAAACGGACACCCACGCCTGCACACACACGCGCACACACACACACACGCACGCACGCACGCACGCACACACAAGCACTTAATGAAGATTACAAAGTGACTACACCCAGCGATTACTAATGTTAAGGGCCAATCTTGTCTAAAGGTGGACAGAAACTAGCCGTACCTACCGTAAATGCTCAAACGAGGGGGCTCACTAATAGGCAAGACCGACAATTAGACCGCTCGCTGAAAAGAGCAAAGGGTAAACGGATTCACTAAAATGTTACGAAAAATAACAATAGCGAACAATGGTTACAGAAGCACAACTGTAAACAGCCTACCTTTAGCTGGTCCCGGTGTAATTTAGGCCCCCGCTAGGGCTTTCCCAGACCGCAACTGGACCAAACAAAACACTACAAAACGAGCCGCATTAGGATCACAACGCAACGACTAAAAGTGAAAGCCAACAGCTGAGCCAAATCACAACTAGACCTACCTGACGGCAGAGAACCCTTGGCAACACTACTCCCTGGGGAATGGGAGACTTCACGCCAGTCACGACACGTCCACTGGCTACAATGCAACAACGGAAGAAGAGTCACCACTCAAAACGCTGACCTTTATCACAATAAAAGTCATGGCCGTCCGCCCCTTGTTTGTGGCACCACCAACCACAAACCGGGAACAATCAGGACTCGGATTGAGAGGATATAGCCCAATCCGTCACACTACATTTTTATTTACTTTACTTATTTCCCCGTCCTAAGTCATGTTGAGGGATTCACAGCATCAGTTATTTTGAAACAAAACCGAATCAATGACCAAAACACAGCTGACCTTTCTCCAAGCACACCGTGGAGATTTCTGTCATTTCAAACAATTAGGCCTGTCATGTAATAAACACGGTTTACTCTTTAAAAACATGCTATTTATTCAAAGCAAACATATATTAATTCGGTGCTGTACGTGACCGCTTTTACGCACTGAGACGTAGGCCTATATGTGCGAGACGTTTGAAACAGTTGTTTCAATCATCCCAACAGCGACTACTGACACTTAAACCTATTTTGCTTCTAAACCTCAAAACTTTGACAATGCACACTTTACAACAAATTTAAGTACTAACTAATCTGTTAAATGGTCATATTATTATTGCATGAAACAATAAACACAACCTGTGATTACGTAAAATTACCGCACGTAAAATGTTACTTATCAGAATCAAAGGTTCACGGCGATAACTTTGGAGTGGTATCATGTCATGACATGAGCTTTCCCAGGGTTGGTAAGTATTGTGTGCTGAACATACAGACAAAATCTGACAACTCTGACATGCATGGTTTTCGAGTAAATAGGCTAGCAGTGTGTCATTATTTCCGTGTTTGAATCGACCCGACTCTCCCCTATAAACTCCTACCTGGGCCAGGCCTAAGTTGTCCGTTCACTGGTCACGGTTTATATATATTTTTTTTTTGTACAAACACCATTAGTGACCTTGAACAACAGGGCTATGGAATGATTTACTTCGTATTTTTCCTTGTTATGTTTACTATAACCTGAAAAGTTTAGTTGGTAGTAACTTGTAACGAGTTTCTGCCAATTTTTCAAGTAAGCTTTACTTATTTGTCTTTGAACTGTAGTAGCCCAATTTTCCCTTTTCTTTTCTGAATGTTATTAGCCAAGGACAATGCATGAACACACCTGATATAACTTTAGGGGCTGAAAAAATGTTCTGATGTTGGACTTCCTGCCCCAACAGGAAAATACTTTGATAGGAGACAAAACATTATAAATGGGTAAACTAAATGTATATGTGTGAGGTGGTTCTAAGTTATTACCCACACATACACTCACACATAAAACAGCAGTAAAATGCAGCAGGTAGTAAAATGCAAAATGCAGTAAAATGCAATAGGTAGTTAGTAGTGTTAGGACATTTACACTAGGCCCTTTGATCTGAACCCCCAATTCATTTGAGCAATGGGTTTGATTCATGTTCCTTTGAGATCAGTGACAGAGGACAGGCAGTGCTTAGAGATATTGGTGAGTATATTTTCTAAATATGAAACAAACTGATCTGGTTGTGCACCCAAAAGCTAAACTACATGGTGAAGTAAAGCCTTGGCTTAACAAGAGATGAAGCATTGTCATGACAAGGAAGACCCATACTGCAACCACTGTTCCACAAGGGAACTTTTACCCATCATAGCTTGTAAAGACTTAGTCAGTTAACAGTCATGCTGCCACATCTCTCATTAACTTCTAGCTAATCACAGTCTAAACACTGACGTAGCTTTCTGGAAAGTATCTGTACTTCATTCAAGCATTACTAACCAATGGGAATCCTTCCAAAATTTTTTGCTTGAACCAGTACGCCTACTTCATCAATCCCACCTCCATCCCACGGCCACTAATTGGTCTCAGTCTTACGCCATGCTGGGGGGTAGGTGCCTCTGCCTTCTTCACCAGTAGCAGCCAAGATCTACACTGCCATGCCGTTCCTCAGACAAGGGCCTACAGACTGTTTCTATATCCATTTATTTTACATTTATGATCCTTTATATGTTTTTTATTTTATCCAATTATTACCTTCAATTTCATTCCTCTGATTCTTTCTGTTAGAACTATTTTATGACATCCCATTCCTAATAGAATAGCTGTAGCTGACAGATTCTTCCAGCAGGAAATGGCCTAACTGCTCTTCCACAAATCCACATTCACAAGTGTTTGTGTATACTAGTGATTGATGAACAATGACACTGAGACAAACTGAATGGGCATCTGACATGCATTTATTTAGCCATTCGCAGACCTGTTGGGACAGAGGCACTGAAGACAAGCAAAGAAAGGATGAGCAGAGAAATCCACAAGGCTCTGTAGGAATCTCTTACTCATTTCTCATGACATTGCTGTAGTTTATTAAAACAAATTATTATTTTTTTAACCAGAGTTCTATTTACAGATTATTTGGGTCTAAATTAGTCCCCAAAACTAACCATGCATACAGCTCAGACTGTGCATTTATCCTTTAAGCTAAAAGTAAAGTTAATATAATATAATATATAACATAATATAGGCCTAATATAAGCAAATATTTACTTTTGGCTAAGACCTTACAGTAAAATAGCCCATGGGTTAAACAACCTAAAGAGACAGTACAGTAAAAATACAGTAATTTATTTTGGCAACACTTGACATTGCCTCGTCAAGGTGTGACTATGTGACAGTACTATTAAATGCAATATATACGTATGAACAATAAAAGGACAATTCTGCATGGACAGAAAATATGAAAAAAGAAAAGAAGCTGAAATACTTAACATAATCAGACCTGAATGTTTTAGAAACTTTGGATGGGACTACTTGAGACTAACAAAACTGGTTGCTAACAAAACGTCTGACACATTTGAAAGATTTGTTGAAATAACATGCCAACATTGCAATATGTAAAAAACTGTTATTACATTTTCTCCTTAGTAGTACATACTTGATAAGAATACCACTACATTTTGATTTGATTTCAAGGAAGATAAAGCTTTTGTCTGAAAAAAGAGCTAAGTAAGTTAAAAGCCACAGGACCAGGCACGTTGATAGCAGTTAAAAGTCGCAAAGATTTGTTACCAACTTAATGTTTGGGCAGGTGATTAAAAATGATTAGTCACTTTTATAAAGTGCTTCATCCAATTTCTCTAAAACATAAACACTGACAAAACAAAACTGTAAACAAATGACAGTAAAGTTAACTGGTGCTGAGCAGACACTGTTATCCAAAGTTATACAGACTCACAACGTGGTAAGAAATCCAACCGAAGGTTGACTGACTGTTACATTCCACTGCTTCAGCTACTAACTGACACCAAGCACATAAACAAACATTCACCCTTTTCTAACAAAGGTTGTGTTAGAAATATTTCCTGTTAAAAGGATCCCCGGCTGGAAACATGTAGGCCTTATAATATTGACATTGGTGTCAGCTACATAAACGCGTTTTAAAACAATTTGAAACGCTTTCGGTTTTATTAAGTTTTAGAAAATCTTTTCACTTGTAAACTGCCATTATTTTTTTTACATCTCATGCCTTCTGAGTAAACACTGGCATCAAAAGGTTGAGCCAATGGTCTATGTCCAACCTGTTGCCGCACACAGATATCATCAATATTGTTCTACTCTTTATTCCTCACTTCTGTGATCGTCTTCCTTTTCATATAAGTTTCGAATACTGGCTGCTGTGTCATCCTCCTGTTTTACAGTGTGCTCAGCTTAAAACGGCAAAGGCTGAACAGAGGAAGTGTTAATTTCACTGCAATCACTTTTTACCCACAAAGCATTGAGACATAATGGCTGTTCATTAGCTCTATAAATGAAGGGATTTTCTAAATGTTTTAAACAAATAATTTTTGAAGAGTATTTTTAAATCCTGAATGGCAATGTAAAACTTATAAGGCCAACATGTCTTACCAGATGGGGATCCTTTTAAGCTATTCACTAGGCTGTATCAAGAGTGTGGTTCCAAAATACACTTTGAGGAATATTAAAAACATATATTAGTTTGTTGTGAATTTCAGGTAATCATAAAACTGCAGGTGAGTTGTTTTGATTAAGTTAAGATAAATCAAGCAAAAAAAAGTCTCATTCAAAAATCATTATTAATTGAAATGGAGTAAAATGTGTTTTGGAGTCAAAGTCTTGAAGTGAAATGAAGTGAATTACTGAATGTTCCAAACACAGGTAAGTTGTTCACTCAGGTGGGTGGAAGGCCGTCATGACGAAGCATGACCTTGAAGGAGCGGGCAAAGTTGTTGACAAGCGAGCAACTGGCACTCTCGTCAGTCAGCGGCAGCATGAAGGCCAGCAGGAGCAGTGAGAGAAGCAACAGCTGGAGAGGCAGAGCCGCACAGCACACCCGCTGCAGGAAACCTCCACTGCTCTTCTGGGCCTGCTTACCAACAAGAAAGTCACAGAAGGCACAATTAAAGGAGCCTACTGCAGAAGTTTTATGGGCCGGATTTTATGTTTTCTGTGACCTGGAAACAGAATGGTTGGTACTGCCAGTGTTACACTAGTCTTGTGGTTGGAAGTACTCCTGACTATAACGTTTCACTCTTACAGTTTTTAGATAAAAGATACATTTTACAACCCACAAATGCCATGTTGATGTCAAGATGTGTGTAGTTACCTCCAAGGAAGGCATGCGCATGCGTTGCATGACATTTATGTTTAATTTAATAAAAATGAAAAAGATTTTAGAATAAATTATTTTGCTTTATTTTTAAATCCCATGTGTAATGCAAGCCTATAAGTAACATTGCCAGCACATATTTTTGATGATTCATTACATTTTTACTTGATTTCTTGTTGGTAATGTTGAAATCAGTGTTGCCATACCCATTTAACAAATTCTCAATGGTAATGATAATCAACGCAGAAATGTTGATTTAGACTTATAGGTATAGTTAAGGTCGACTTGTCAAAGAAATCTTTTTAAAAAATGGTTGCGTAAACTATATCCTCTTCGTGTCAAGACTGAATATCAAACTTCATGACACAACGCAAAACTCATCAATTTCATGTATCCTAGGAACACTTACAGTCTGTCCAATCAAAGCAGTACAATTTTAAAATGATGGGACCTTTCTCTCACAAGAAATTAATATAATACATAACTTTACTGTGCAATGAAAAACTGTGCCCCATTCAGTTAATGTTAGTTGCCAGTTAACTGCCCGTTAACTACAGTCTATATTTTATGAAATTTTTATGTTCTTTTTCCTACTGATAGGACTCACTAAATTTCTCTTTTAATAGAAATGAGGTATTAGAATCTAAATTCATTTATTCATCTAACTGCTGACAGCGCACCTGTGTAAACCTGGAGAAGCACCAAATATGACGATATGGCTTTCAGAATATCTTACCTTTCTATGTTCAATTGATTTCTGCTTGGGCACTGTTTTTTCCTGTGAATTGAAGTGAAGAGATTTAAATGAATGCATTCAAAATGTCTCATACAGCATCAATTATATTAAGTCTAAACAACATCTATAATTCACATACATTGTTCTCTTCCTGCAAAGAAAAAAAGAAATCCTAAACAAAATCTTCCATATCAGCGACATAAAACTAATTATGATCACCTTGAGATCTGGTTGTGCCTGTAGGTCTCCATAATCTTGTAATTTGGTCCTGTAAAGCATCCAGTGATACCTCAGGTCTTCTAGAGCCTGACCATCAGTCCCTA
This sequence comes from Tenualosa ilisha, assembly GCA_015244755.2. Lineage (NCBI taxonomy): Eukaryota > Metazoa > Chordata > Actinopteri > Clupeiformes > Clupeidae > Tenualosa > Tenualosa ilisha. The sequence goes on along the minus strand of PYXC01002421.1, from coordinate 586,616 downwards.
CAAAGATCATCTTCTGAAACAGGTTGTGACCTTGACCCAAGTCAGCACGAAGCTCCTGAGAAACATATCAGAATATATACAACAAGAGACTGAAAACTTGATTTCATGGTTTATGTACCTATGCAGCAGAAATAAAACCTGAAAGAGTCATACGTATGCCTACATTGCGCCAACAGCAAATTCCAGGGCTATGTACAAATGCCACCTCACCTGAAGCTTCTGTTGCCAAGCTTGTTGTTCTTTTTTGCTCTGAGACCCCTTGTAATTTGAGATCTTGGAGAGCTCGGCATTCCCTTTTTTCAGCCAAGCCTCAAAGGCCTCTCTGTGTCTGGAGGATCCTCCAGCAGCCTGACCTAGTCCTGAATCCTTTACAGAATCCTACAGACCATAACATGAAGAAGCATGAGTTGCAAGACTAATAAGTTTCTACTTAAATAGTAATTTGTGCCTATCTCTGTACCTGGGAAAATCAGAAGTCATAGAAAATTATTACAAAACAACATAGTGTACATGATAGAGGAAAAAGTTTTCTGCATGCCCTCAGAATTGCCATCCCTAAATACACATATCAGACACATATATTCTACATTACAAATACACTATTAAATTAATTATGTTCATCTTATGGGGCAGCTACATTAAGTGTAACTGAAGCATTCTACACTTCATACTACACTAATAAGCTTCACTGCATGCTTTCAAGAAAATTCACCAGTGTTATCTAAATCTATTTTTACGCTGCAAAAAAGAAACACTATAGTTACGTGCCCAATGTAGGCCTACTACCGGACAGAAAGTTATTACCCCTTCATCTGAAACCAGCTGCTCCTCAAAGGACATCACAATAGTCGGTGAAAGGCCCTCAGTCCCTTCTGTAGACTTCATCCTGTTCCTTGGAGCACTTCCAGAAATGTCCCCTAGAGGGAGCCCGCCTGCTGCCTCAACATTGCCCAGCTGCTGCCTGTCCAGTCCACCACCTCCACTGATTACATACTGCCGACTGAGACCTTGACCACCCATCTCTTGGATCTCACTTTGATATGCATCCATGGTTGGTGTGCTTGACATATGATGTCCTTGGATTCCTCCCTTTCTTTCATAACCACGAAGTGCACCTGCATTCCAGTTATCCAAACCAAACACGCCCAAGTCCTTAGTTTCCATTAGTCGAGCAGGTTCACTAGATCCATCTTCTGAAGTCCAAGTAACTGAGGGTGAGGTGTCTCTCTTTGATAGTAGCAGATGTCTGTGGAAGAACATTACTAGAATGTTAGGTCAAATCTGGTAAAGTTCTGACATCACAGGTATGCAGATGCAGAGGACCTACTTTTGGCGTTCAATGCAAAGGCTGTGTATTGAGTTCCAGGACTCTTTTAGCCTCAGCAAAGCTTGCAGGATTTGCCCCTGGCCGCCCTTGGACGTCCTGGCCACCACTCGTTGGCCAAGAGCCTCTGTCTGGTGTAACTGCATCTCCTTCGCCAGAAGGTTTTCCAACTTCGACAAAAAGAATATCAGCCTTCACAAATGCTGATTTGTCCATTTGGAGGTGAATTGGTCATTTTAGACAATGTTAATTATATTTATCAACGATGAAACAAAGAAAATCTTCTGACAATGGCAATATTGTGATAAAATCAACTGATTACACTTTATATTAGGTTATAAAAAATGGTGACATCTACACACATGATTTGTCATGTGAACAATACTTATTTGGCCTCTATGATTTAGAAAATCATTAATTAATGCCCTCAACTTTAAATTCAACCTAAACTGGGTAAACCCAGACCATACCTGAATCGAGACAATTTAACAACTCAAAGTTGCTAGCAGGGTCTGTTTGGGGTTATTCAGGCTAAATTAAAAATCTGCACTATAAAAAAGTCCAAAACAAGTAGATGCAGACCTCTGTGTCTGTACAGACACTGTCTGGGCCTCCATCCCCAGGGACACTGCCAGAATCTGATAGTCTCCCCTGCATTGCCTTTAGCCACTCCTCCAGATCCAGCAGGTTCCGGCCAAACTCATCATGCTCTGCCACATTCTGGGCGCTCTCGTTCAATTTCAGCTGACAGACATAGGAAAGGTAAACACATTCCAGGTAAGATGTACAAAGTAGAAAGGAATAAGCATTCTTAGGCCATGCAAGGATTGTAAACACACACATACATACACACACCACACACACACACAGACATACAACAACATCTGTTCCAGCTAAATGATTGCAGCGTGTAGTGTAACTCAACCTTAAACTCAGTGAATGGCGCTGATTACCTTGGCACTACTGAGCACATTTCTCCACTCAGCATGGAGGAAGTTGAATCTTTTCAGGTAGCTGGGGTTGTCTGAAACAAGCACTTCTAGAGACGAGAAATCTGTTTGGATGGCCTCCAGCTCTGCCAGAATTACCTACAGATTTGTACATTATCACACTTGTGACCATTCTGACCTAATTTCTGACTTTTATCTCTTTTAACTGGCCATTTTTTACTTTAAATAGCTAATATAGTTGCATCACAATAAATTAATGGGCAGTCATTTAGTTCAGTTTTTATGAATAGCCTGGTTAAAAATAATTAATGAATTACTTCAAGGCCACTGCATAGTGAATTTATTTATGTTTACCTTTAGCTGGTCATACTGATTCCTTTTGGCCTGTAGGCCAGGTTTCAGTGGGCCAAGAGATGTTAGTCTCTCTCTGAGAGAATCTAGATGTTTTGATATAGATTCATACCCTTTATCAAACTGATCCACATTGGACAGAATCCCCTAGTATGAAAAGAAGAAGAGAAATTATTACAAAGCATTCTTACCTGATTCTTACCATAATCTTTAAAATCTCCTGATAAAGGTTCACATACAGCTTATCATACAGCAGAGGCATTTGGATACAACCACTGAAGACGCAGGTTGAAATGTGGATGGGTGCAAGGAGCTACAATGTGTAGTAAATTTTAGTAAGTAAAACTTTCTAAACCATGTCAATACTTCAGTGTGATGGCCACTAAAAGAAGCAACACACCGCAGACTAAGACATTAAAGTGTGAGATGTGTCTCAAAGGTGGGGGGGTATTTTTAACAACACAAACAGGTTTTCTCAACACATGTAATCTACACTGAATCATATTTGTCCTGGCAAGACTCCTCACTGTTAAGCATTTTGCCCCAGGCAGGGCGTACCTGCAGACGGGCCTTTCTCTGCAAGAGTTTCTCATTGAGCTCCTCTCTCGTCCTAAACGTCAAGCTGAGCTCTTTCAGGAGACTTTGGCTTCTCTGGGGTCCATAGACGCTGTGTAAAGAGTCCTCTTCTAGTGGCAGGGCCCTCTGTTTTTCTTGCAAATTATGTCTGTGCTCCAACAACTTCTGTATTGAGAGCAAAACACAATTCAGCTTGAGTGGGTGAATGGGAGGCATTGATTTGTTAACACAGCTTAATCTGGATGAAAGTGATGCAGATTGGAAAATCTCATGTTTTGCTATGTGTAATCAGGGATTACTTTTGAACAACTTGCCCTAGCCATAGATAGCAAAACATGGGACTTCCAAATATGAATCACTTTTGTCTAGGATTGATAAGTAGGGAGCTAAAGTGTTTTTGAAAAATTGGGCCCAGAGGAGTTGGAAAGCTCAATGTAATCTTAGTGACACTTCTTGATTATGGTAACATGTCCTGTGTACAAAAAAAGATTACCAGCACCAGTACCAGAGTACCAGCACAACACTACAGAAGCATTCTCACAACTTCACTAACTTACTCTCAGTGCATATACCGTATAACTATATGTAATATGTAATTCCGCCATTTAATTGTCTAAAAGTTTGTGAGAGCTTACTGTCACTATCAAACAATCATCAACAGCGTTTGACAAATCTTTTATGATTTACTGATCTCCTTTTTCCAACTTCAGACTCTCTATTGCAGCTCAGTAAACAAATGTGTTTCAAAGGTGTTACATTAGTCACATCAGACTACACCCAAGTGTCCAATTAGGTCTGTGGCCAGGAGGTCAGCCCATCACTGAAACTATGTACCTGTTGTACAGAAGGGAATAAGAAAAAAAACTTCTGTTCAGTTTTGTTCGGAGTTGTTTTTGTTCTCACAGTTTTATTGGAGCATATTTGGATATTGATCTCGAGGGCATGTTAAGAGGAATGTGTTATTACGTTCTTAGCTAGGCATGACACCCACTTCTACAAGAGCAGAAAGGGACTGTTGAGTATGCAATAAATTTGTTCATAATGTGTGTAAGTGTGTGCCTGTGTTTTTTGATTGAGGGAGAGAGAGAGAGAGTGGATGAGTGGGTAAAAGGGTGAGTGAATGAGTGAGTGTGTGAGGGAATGAGTGAGTGACAGTGTGTGTGAGTGTGAGTGTGAGTGTGTGTGTATGTATGTGTATGTGTGTGTGTGTAAGAGAGAGGGTGAGAGGGTAAGCGAGTGTGTGTGCTATGTGCTGGTGTCACGCATATGCATCAATGTTTAAGATGAGGAATGTGTTAAGACAGATGGAATCTGCTGGATGTGTGTGTTTTTTTTTCCCAGTTGGCTCCTAGCCAATCAGATACCTTGTGTCTGATTCACAGTCTGTGGTAGTGCTCGAGAGTAGGGTGTGTCTCTTCTGAATGACAGCAGAAAGGGAAAGAGCTGTGACCTAAGCCTGAGGCACAGTGACCCACACTAAAGGCAGCATTTACAGTTTTCTGTCTGAGCAGATGGTCCATAATTACAGTTGCCATGCCCTTTCCTCAGGGTGCTTGCTGAGCGCTGGAGGCATCTGCTTAATAGGTCAAGTCACTCCTGCTGATTTATTCAGGACTAGGGAAAGGTTTCTAGATTTGGACCCATCTTTAACTAAACATGTCTTCTATCCTGTGGGGCTTATGTGGAGTGAAATAGGAATCTGCTTATTAACGGACAAAGCTGTACCTCCACGTTGTGCAGCACAGGGGCAATGAGTCTGGATTCGATCGGCTCCAAAGGCTCCTGCAGCATCTTGGTGGCCATCTGACTCCACCGGCTGTGGTCCTGTAGCAGGTCCCTGAGGTGCTTTGTCAAACAGGCCTCCCTTTCTGCACGCATCCTGAATGCATGGCTTTTCACCCTAACAGACATTAGGAAGATGAAAAAAGCACTGAGTTTCTTGGCAGTTCACCCACAGCCCCAATGTGACCACACACACAACGCACATGCAAGCTTGTTAAGTTAACTCTTTCTGCTCAGCTGAATTCTGTCTGCGTGTGTGGTAGAATTAGGATTTGGTCATGCAAGCAGGATGTAGGGTAACTAACCCCTGGAACTCTTTTATGCAGGTCAGCACTTGGTCGGATAGGGAAGTGGCGTTGTGTGAATATCGGAACAGTTTCTTCAGCTCCACCTTCAGCCTTTCAATGCTGGGCTCCTCGGTTGCCATGGCACTGAGGATATCCTGACCGGGATTAGTCATTAAAAATTCCACATTATTCCAGTAAAAGCAGAACAAGCCAGCAGCTAACATTCGCCACACTCTCTTTCTCTCTCTCTCTCTCTCGCACACACACACCCATAAACGTACTCGTCTAAACCATAACCTCCAAACCCAGCATAGAGCAAGGATATAAAGAGACTTTAGTGTAAACTAAAACAATAAATAACATCACTGCAACTCAAACTCAAAAGCTGCAGCGAGAAAAAACATATGAATTCAGACATTATAAATGCCTTGAAACAAAAAAGTTTCAGATGAGGGTAACCTAGGTGCCTGCAGAGATCTACTGAAGGTTCATGTCCACAGTAAACTCCGGTCCCAACCCATCTCTCTCCCTAATCGCTTCTAGCCACTCATCAGAAAAACAACCAAAATACACTTTACCAAAGGAGATAACGGAGATAAAGACACTATCAGTGACAGTCTACATCAGTGGTTCTCAAACTTTTTCTGTCATTCCCCACTTTGGAAGGGGGAAAATTTTCACACCCAAACTGTCCCCAAGCATGAAAAAAAAAATGGTAGCAAAATAGGTCCAATTTTACATTCTGACGTTTTGGTATGAATAAGTCTTGATTTATGATTAATTTATCTTTCATAATTAAGCATTTAACCCTATGGACACTCCTGAAATACTTTCCTGAAATCACATTTCTGCACGTGCCCTGGCTATACGAGAAAGACAAATCTGAGAACAAAATCTGAGAACAACTTTTGATGGAAAAGAAATAAAATGAAAGGGAAAAGAAATATTATTTAGTGGTGGAGGTTAGAGATGATGCAAACATTTGATGTGATTTCAAGACCGGATCACTCAGGCACTGCTAATCACAAAGATGAATGCAACACAGCATTGCAACAGGTAGATTCTCGTGTTTGTTTAGATATTTGAGTTAAGAGATGATGAGATATGAGATATTTCACCGAAATTAATTTGTATGAGATGGACGCAGTGCCGTTTTAATATTAGTATTTTTATGTTATTTTATGTTTTTTCAAAGCTGATATGCGTGGTATCTGTGTGACTAAAACTTGAGTAATCTGAGAGAGAAGAATGGGTGTAATTTAGAGGGGCATGGTACGGCCGTCTGTCTTTAAAGACCTGTCGTGTGTCTGTGCCCCACAGTTTGAGAAACACTGGTCTACAGAGCCGACTGTGTAGTCCAGTTGAGACAAAGCAGTGTGTAGTCAAGTTAATTAGACTCAAGCAGACTCACCCTGACATTTTTTGAACTGACCGTGATTGTGATTGTGATTGTGAACTGTTAATAACATATAATTTTCAATATTTTCAGATCATACTAAAATTAATATTGTGTGTGGCACGCTACATCGCTACATACTCACAGCAGACTTCCTCCACACATCCAGTAGATCCTGCTCCCCTCCATCCTCACCACTGTTTCTCTCCAGCTCTCGGCCAAACCTCAGAGTCTGAGCACGGAGTCGTGTGACCTCTTTCTCCAGCTGGTCGGAGAGTGACACATGGGCTTCCTGGGACTGCCGCTGCTCTTCCAGAGCCTCCCGCTCGGCCAAGAGCCGCTCCTTCAGCCTTTCCCACGCACCACGAAGGACCTCCATCTCCTGGGCAATCCGCTCAGCACCCCCCGGAGAGGAGCTATGTTTCACCCCGATGGCCACAGACTCGATATGAGACAAGGCACCCTCTCTGCTGGTAACTGCATCATAGAGCTCCTGGATAAAGAGCATGGATTGTTTTTTGACTTCATAAAAGCAAACAGGCACAGACATTAAGGCCTTTCCTGAGAAGGAACACAACAGCCACTTCAGCATGAAAATGTGTCCACAGACATACTTTGTCACATTACTGTATTACATCCGGCTGAGTTTGAAATGTCTACCTGAAGTGTTTTGAGCTTGTTCTCTACCAAGTCCTCAGCATCCAAAGTCTGATTCACTTTCTGGCTCTGGGATGCCAGCCACGATCTGAAGTCTCCAACCAGGTTGTCATAGGCCCTCTGCTGTTCAACAATCTTCTCTAGCAAAGATACCCTTTCCTGCAAATTGGGATCAATTGGAGGGTTTCATTCATGTGGACTTTCAGGATGTTGGATATTCAGAAATACAAAAGGTTTGAGATGGGTAGTAATAGCAAGAGAGTGTGATAGAAGGTTAGAACATGCCCAGACACACAAACAGCACGCTAGGGTGATACAAATATGGCTAATTCTTCTATTACACCAAGAAAGACCTTTTATGCCCTAACACCAGGCACATTTCAGTAGCACATTAAAATGAATGGTTGCCCTGCCTACAAACTCAACAAAGGGTCTAGTCACTAAGACCATTAATCATTTCATGTATAAGACAATGCTGTCTCTATGGATTTGTTTAGGGAATTCTTGAGTGACACTGGAATGCCTGAAGTGCGTTTGTCCCATCGTTAAGGTAATGTGAAAGGACAAGGTGTTTGCCACTCCCAAGGAATACATCTCCCATGTCTCAAACAGCCAACAATGGCACAGACCACCTTGAACACCTCATATGCCGGGTATAATAAACACGACAAACAAGGACCTCATCCAGACAATCATGTGGGAGGGCCGGAGACAGAATGGTGACTAACTTAACTTTTATGCAAACCTGAAGCAAAGTTGAGCCAGTATATTTCACTTTATGTATGCTGATACAGACACACACACACACTCACACACACACACAAATACACACGCACACATATTCAAGGGGGGCAAGGGGTGCAATTTTCCATTTAGCATGGCAGAATCAGCCATTAACCTGGAACTTGTTTAACTTGGAAACAACTGCAACCTTTCAGTGATGTTATAAAAAAACTGCCCACTAAACAAAACTGTGCGTGTGTGCAAAACTTGTGGATGCATGTGACTCTCTCTCTCTCTGCCTTGATGCAAAATATCTTGTTTATAAATATCTTTAGTGCGACATTTTTATCTCAGCTGACTCCAGAGACAGACCTACTTGCAGTAGCTAACTATAAGGCCATGAAGTCCTCCTGAAGAAACTGTGCGCACAATGTGTGTTTCCCATACTTGACTAGATTACGGTGGCCAGCAATAAATGTAAAAGTATGTGTAGAAGTCATTTTCATGAAGTCATAGTTAAGCCTACAGCAATGTACTGCTGGCATTCGGAGGCTCTTCTACACAGTTTGAGCAGACATACTGAAAGACACAGGTGTGCACCGCTCTGCTCCGAAAAGGCCATAAATTACTCACAAACGACAAGGTCAAGGATGCTGCCTATGACTGAAAGTGTGAGTTGACAGAGGACTATTGTGATCAAAAATTCAAGATAGGCAACTTGGTGGATCACTGCAGCCTTTAATCTCGACCCCGGGGACAAGTCAATCACACAAAACCTACACAAGGTGTGCCGAGTAACTAGTCCATCTTCTTGGAGACTAGGATTTCCTTTTATACCCCACAGAATGCATATCAAAGAACAAAACATGCAGACCAACTTGCATTCCCCACTCTTGGGGAATTTGACTTCTTCCCCCTCTAGGGTCTGGCCTATCTAGGTTCCACCTTTTACTTTTTCTAAGTTCCTGGTGGAGCCATATACCCGTCTGGCCTTTACCAGCACTTTCTGTTACCCACATTCCTAACCATATTTGGCTTGGTTGGTTGTCTTACCCCTCAAGGTAGGGTTTTACACAAGGCATACATTTTGTGTCACATTACTATTGCTCCTTTGCTGACATTCATTTCTAGCATGTTACAATTTTTCCTACACGGAAATCAGAAATAATTGGTTCGTTGTCTATTACCAAAATTACTCCAATGTCAGGGAAAGGAAATACTTGTCCTATTTACCACCATCTCTTAATCATTAACTTCCATGTATTTAGCTTGTTAATTAACCTTCATTACAACATAAAGTTGTAAAAAAAAACTCACTTCAAACAACAAATTATATTCAAAGGACAATTTTCATGGTATGTGCTGGCTGAATTTTCACTCCAAGCCCAAAGAAATTCATTTTGACTGTGTGAGAGCACTGCAAAAACAATATGGTATGACAACACGCCCCTCCCCCTATTTTTAATGAGATGATAAACCATAAAATCAAAGACAGGTTCATCAGCTGTCTTTGATAACATCTTAACTGGCAAAGGTATATATAATAAATATATATATATATATTTGTTAGAGTTTTTGCATAGATCCATCAATTTGGCTATATATATATATATATATATATATATACAATATTTTAATATAGTCTGTAACCATCCACTGCTAACATCTGCACTTCTTTTGAAAACTGCTTACGATGTCATTGTTACATTGCATACATGGCCTATTCTCGTCTAACAACTTTAAATGTATATGCTAATGTAGTTGCCAGAATTTCATGCTGTCAATTCAGTTTTTAGAAACAGGAGTTGGATCACCGGATTTGAAAAAAATCAGTGAAGAAAATTAATTACAATTAATTTACTTTTGGAACAGAAGCCATTCTGGTGGTGGGCAGTCATACAAAGCTCCAAACTGAACACAAAGTCATCACACTGTCTTACCTTGGCTTGTTCCAACACTTTGTTGTATGCACCCTCCAGGTCTCTCCGTGCTTCAGGACCCACGCTCTCATCCTCCGTGCGGACATGGAGGGCCTCGGCCTCCTCAAGTAGCCTGACCAGGTGGGCAGCATGGTGCTGGGCGTCTTCCAGTAGCACCCGGTGGTGCTCCAGCTGCCACAGCTTCTCCTGTAGGCCCAGCTGTAGTTCTGGCTCAGGGGCTAGGGCCTGGCCCATCCGCAACAGCCAGGCCCACAGCTCCTCATAAGCCTTCAGGTACTCCCCCCAGTGGAGCCAAACCCACTCCACACGACTGGGGGAGATAAAACATGATCAAACACACACACACATGCACGCACGCGCGCACACACACACGTAAGGTCGGTTCATGCAAGCTAACTTCAATTCTATTGATTTATCTACCAGCTCAATGCTAAGACTGTTGAAGACACAAGGTACTCATGACATACATAAGCACTGCACTGTTACTGTTCTGCTACATAGTTTTAATAATAAAGTGTTTTAAAGACACCATGGTCTAAAACAAGCACAAAGTAACAATTGCAAGGAGAAACCTTGAGTTGAATCGGGACGGGAGCCAGTACTCTAAAGTTATGTGAAAAAGAAGGAAAAAAAAGAGTATAACAAAAGTGTCTATGTGCTGCAACAGCTTGGATGCAGATTGGCGCAACCTCCTGATGTCAATTTTGACCCAGAGGGCATGAGACATAAAAAACAATGGCAATTTACAAGTGAAAGGATTCTCTAAAATTTTAATAAAACCGAAAACATTTAGAGTGTGTTTTTACCGCATGTATATAGCTGACACCAACGGCAATAATATAGGGTTGACATGTCTTACTAGTTGGGGAACCTGTTAAGAGAGGGCTAGTGAAGTTGCTGAATAGTCTTAGGTTACACTAAAGCCCAACAGGTGGTAAAGGGTACATTCTACTCTACTCTGCAGATATCAATCTAGACATGGACAAGGAACACATATCACAGACCTGATGGCAAGGCAAGTTACAATAGTTGCATTATTTTGTACAGTTGCATTTAAAAATATAATTTTTCCAGACTGAAAGTGTTGCTTCCTATCTGATTAGAAGAGGTCTGCTGGAATTGTTTTTTTATTGTGTATTTTTACGTTTTGTTGGGTCGCTGCTAACTGTCTTGGTCGTTAAACTGTTTGCACCCAGTTGTCTACCATAACTGCGATTGAAGTTAGCCAATGGCCTTTTCTAGAAACACCCCCCAGCTTGGCCAATCTGTATTGAGAAGCTGACATGTCTGTCACTACTGCACCTGTGGCAGTGCGTCATGTACGTAGAGGTTTCCTCCCACGAGGCCTTGAGTTCCTTCAGCTCTGTGCAAATCTGGGCTCTGTCCTCCTCGCTACTGGTCCTTAGCAAAGACTCTGCAGCTGCCATCGCCAAGTCCACCTTTATTCTGCCCTCTTCCTCAGACTCACAGATCTCCTGGTTCACAGGATTAGGTCAACAAATAGAACATAAACATAACAGAAATTCATATAATATACAATGTGTTTTATCTGATTATTAATCAATTGTTCCAACCCCCTTTGGTGCATCTCTTAAATTTATTTTCAGTTTTGTTTCAGTACATGCATTACCCTACGTCAAATGTGGTGGTAATGCGCATCATAAATCTTACGTCACTCAAAACCATACTACCAGCGGCGCCGCTAGAGATTTTGGGCCCTATGACAGAAAATTATTTTGGGCCTCCTAAACATTGATTATAATATTAAAATGTTCTCTAGGGCCCCCTATCAGTGCCAGGCCCTTGGAATCATCCTAACGCCCCCCCCCCCCCCCCCCCCGGTGGCGCCCCTGCATACTACCTCTGTGGCTCGGACCCGGGCTTCTAAGTCTTCTCTAGGTCCTTGAGTGTTGTCATTATGTTGAAGCCTCTCTCGGATCACCTGGATCCAGGATTTAGCACTGTCCAGGCTCTGCTTAAACTCCTGCTGCTCCTCTTGTGTCATAGTGCAGGGCGTGGCTGCTTCTTGGGAAGGAGGGATCACAGACTGTTCATTAAAATGAAGAACAATGACAGATAGAGATGAAGCAGTAAATCTAGTTTCACAACAGTATACTTTCCCAGAGCATTATCTCTGTAAGAGAAAAGATGTGTGTGTGAGAGTGTATGCAACAAATTCAGTTCAGTTTATTCTCATTTATATTTATAAAAGGAAATTTATCAGCTTAATTTGACTTAATTCACGCTGTGTTTTTAGGAAGCCTCCCTATTCCAGAAAAACGTGAGAGATGCAAATAAGAGCATATAAGTAGTCAAATTGCTGAGCCACTGATGGATCTATGCAAAAACTCATGCCTGCCTGATAAAGCATACTCCAAAACAAACTGCAGGAATTTTGCAACACTGGGTAACTTCACACTTTGCTAGATCAGCTAAAACATAATGGGCCCATACAAAGGGTAAGGGAAGAAAAGTGGGAGAAGTAATAGGCCGACGATACAATTATGGGAGTAGCTAATCTGAAAATGTTCCAAGCAGCATGCTGCTTTAATATTTGAAGAAAAAACATGCAATATTTTGCCAGGTTTAATAGCAAAATCATTCAACATTTGCCTTGCCTTTAAAAACTGCTTAAGTACATGATGCCATTTTATATTCCTACCCAATGCGGAAAAATGGTATTCCAATTTGATTGTCTCAAGAGGAGGATAAACACATTCCAGTCATTGAGGTGGCACCATTCCCCAGAAGCCATAACCGTGGTGGCCGACGCCTTCACAAAGATTAACTTAATTTTGCCTTGAGCATAATCTGAAATGTGTTTTCTACTAATTTAACGTAGTAACACAACCAATAGGACGCAACAAGCGGGAGAATAAACTGTGTGGCCAAACATATGTTTCAGTTGCAACAGCTGATAAAAAGATCCAAGCGTAGTCTCACCCGTGGGGTCAACAGTGTCATAAATAGTTTGGTACCTCATTAAATCACAATCTTTACATAGCCTAGCCAAGAAGTAGTGAAAACATTCCTAAAGATTCCCAAAATAAGCACGGATAACTAAGTAACTGGATTATTCAACATGTTTGTCATACACATTCACTTTTTCATAAATCGTTTCTGTATCTTACCTTTCCAAATCTGTGCTATAACTCAATTCGTAACGTGCTCAGCCAGAGCACGATACAAACATAGCTGATCACTCCCTCTCACGAGACGAAATCGTGGCGTTGTCTCGAGTGAAAACTTGTAGTCTACTGTAAACCGTGAACAATACTCCTAGAGGGCAGACTGCAGCATGCGCAGTGGAACTTGTTCCATTAGTTCCTGCTAACATTCAAATAAAAGCCCGCGGAAAGTGGTGCGGTCTTCTCGGCAGACTTAGGGTCACTTCTCAGATAGTCATAGCACACCCACACACATCTCAACGGAACCAACTTTATTTTTTTTTAAAAGTTCTGGCCATGCTTAATATGAATGTGAATGTTGGAAACAGCGATGCAACAATAGTTGTAGTAGTAGTAGTAGTAGTAGTAGTAGTAGTAGGCCTAGTAGAAGTAGTAGTAATAATAATAACAATAAGAAGAAGAAGAATATAAAAGCAAATGTACAGACAAAGCAAAGATAAAATAAAATGAGCATACTTTTAAAGCATCCAATAGATGCTAGTCTAATATGGAGAGGCAAGTTATTCCACAATTTGGGCCCATAGAAAAAGCATGGTCACCTTTGTGCCTTAGATGACTCTGAGGTACAGAGAGGAGTAGCTTATCAGAGGACCTTTGATTCAAAAGACAGTTCCGTAATGCTTGCCCATTTAAAACTCTAAAGACAAATAGAAGAATTTTGTATGCAACTCCAAATTTTACTGATAACCATTGCAGGGATTTCCATACTGGACATATCTGTTGTGACTCCTCGAGCAGTCAGACTGTTTAACAAAACATGATTCAAATTATTTACACTGAAATGGAAAGCACTCTTGCACTCTTCTTTTCTCTGCAGCTAAATGCTATATATTCTACCTCCACCTCATTGTGAATTTATCTTATTACAACAATTAATGTTCTAGTTAACTCTACTTATGCCCTGTCTTTTGTTGCCTGTTGTGCCATGTCCCCTGTCTGTCTTAAATGCTTTACATTAATTAGAGAGTTGTAACTGCACTTTATGTATATCTATAATGTGCAATAATGAAACCTAAGTGTGCACTAAATGTTGCCTGTCCCAAATGTCTTTTTTATATACCTTAAACATAATACCACTAGCCTAGAAATCTAGATGCACCCTTATCAGGCAATAACTCTACTTGATCCATAGTGAAATGTTGTTTCATCCCACTATATACAGTGTATATGAAGTTGACATGACAATAAAACCAACTTGACTTTTTATGGTGGGCAGATACTTTCTGCTTCATGACATATGTTACGCACTGGAATGTACCATTTGAATTCAATATTGCCCTCAATATTTGCCCACACAGCTCAGAGGCAGTGCGAACCAAAGCCTACAGTTAGCTCCCTGACCAGTGGTGAAGCTAAATGAGAATTGAGTGGAAGCACTAAGTGGCACTAGCCTGGCGATAGCCCACTACAAAATAGAAAACTTGTTTCCATGTAAATCTTGACTTTGTTTTAACATCACAGGCTTTCCCTCTTGGAACAAATAATTTTAGCCGCTGAAATGAGATCCTAACTGTTTATTGTAACATTGTTTACTCTATTGCCTAAATTACTGAACTGATCAGTTTCTACAAGGGCCCAACCAAAGGGGAAAAAAAATCTTCAGTGTAACCTAAATACTTCATTTGGTGGGGTCTATTAAACAGGCAAATTAAAGAGTAAGAGACATTGACTCAATCAACAATGTGTAGCCTACATGCACTGTTAGACTTTTCTGTCATTTCTGCAGTATTTCACTACATATCAAACAGTAAAATACTTTAAATTATTTAGACCGCTATGCTCTATAATCTTTGGTTACAAGCAACTGCTGCAGCAACTCGGATAGAATAGGATGACCACAGGAGCTACAGAAAGAGTAGGGCCTAGGGAGGGAGGATTTTTCGCAAAAAAAACCCCCAAAAAACAACAACAAAAAAAAAACGAGACTAAACCAAAAGGTAACCTTTAATTATAGGTAATCTGAAAATTTCAAAATTCCTATATGTCAGTTATTAAAGCTAACAAATGCAGTGTGGACAGATAAGCTAACTAGACAGATAAGCCTGACAGCATTTAAAATGTATATTATTTGCCCATGTCGAATGGTGGACTTTAATAACTTATCTGAAAACAAAATCAAATTGGAACAGTACTCCTGCAGATGAGGCACTTCAAAAATGGCAAATCCATCTTCAATTTGACAGATGTAAGTACTGTTGTGAGAATTTCTAAAATGCTTTTGTGCAACTATGTAACTGATTTCACAAAGCAGAGGCAGCAAGCAACATGCCTGTTTTTCAAAGTACAAACTGGAGATACAGACATATCTTACCAAGTAAGCTAAATACTACAGACCACTATTGTATAAATGTCCTTGTTAGTCTGGAAGAACAGAGAGAGCACAGACGACCATTATGTTAAAAGATAAACACCTGCGAAAGACAAGGTCAGGTGGACACAAGGGTTAACCTGTGGGGGAAGGGCATATCTTATGACAGAACATTGCAAGGGCTTACATTTAATAAATTTACATGATTGGTCATATGCTGATTAGCTGGTAAGGTTAAGACATCTCATTTGTCACATGAAACCCTGGAATATGATACAGACTGGTACACACAGAATTGAGGAGCAGAATGAAAAGGGAAGCAGAAGGGAAATGGGGAGCAGAACGAATGGAAGAAAGAATTGGAGAAGAGATGGGAAGAATATATACCCATGTAATTTTAAACTTGATTTCAACATTCAACATTAACAACTGGTTTCTTCATTGTCTTTTAATACTGTGCTTTTTCATATTGTAAGAAACACATTGCTTTGAAATGCATTGCAACAAAGTCAATGAACAGCACTGAGATGAAGATAGTCCTCGGTTTGGAGGAGCATGCAAGTTTTGCTGAAGCCTTGTGTTAAGAAAATACACATTTCTATACAAAATAAAAAAATAAACATTAATATTTTGTGGTAATATGGTAATTGTTGCCAGTTATTGTAAAAAAGCTTAGAAAAGTCTGTGTGCATCATCCCTTTCTTGATATTATTAGAGGTATACAAGCTGCCAGTAATCAAACAAAAAAGGGATGGCATTTGAACATTCAGAGGATGACCCAACTGAAGATATGGATGTCTACCAGGAACCTCTTGCTGTGTGTGACCCTTGGTGACTTTAACAACGGGTGCAAAGAAGCATTTGATAAAATGTTGAAGGATACCATCTCATGCCAATTTCAAATCAACAGGTCACTGGATACCAAATGGCTTTAGTAAGACCATTTTTTTAAGTGCCCCTCACAAACCCAACAACTACAAACAAAAAAGTGAGGGTATCCCAAAGAGCACAAATAGACAGTCTGCTGTAAAGGGCCTACCGGACACCTCTTTATACAAGTTACTCTGTAACAGCTAGTTGTGAATGTCATGATTGCTTTCTAAGTAAAGCTTCTTAGTCTACTGGCAATGGTTAGGCCTATTGTAGGTGTGAATAACTGTGCAGGAACACGCATGAAGTTGAATTACTAACAACTTTATTTTAAGAGAACTAGTTTACAAGTCATGAGGAACAACTCTATCGATCTCAGATGCATCCTGGTTGTCCACCTACATGAAAAGGGAGACACGTGAAAAAAGCCATGTTAGTGAACGAACACCCACGTCTACTAGGCCATGAATGAGTTTGGCTAAACCACTGCAACAATGTAGCAACTTTAAGTGTTTGAATGGAACCCTTGACCAAACAAACAATATCTTGTTGCCGACTTTGCTCTGCCTGTTTTTGTTTTGTTGATAAGTGAGACTAAAAACTGAACGATGTCACTCCCGTGGAAACAGCGCTTTAACTGTTAAAGGAATATCGCACGTGAAACTCCAACAACTTGTGAAGTCACGCCTTAGCTTCCTTTTCCACTCTGTGCAATCCCGTTGTGCCACAAGCTGGGTAGGGCGCAAGGGGCTATGAAGGATTGCCGCCGTCAGATAAAATTAGGATGTAGGCCCTACAACTATTATTATGTGCACTGTACATAACTAGACATAACTTGTGTGGCCAAGTAGTTGCAATACATGCACTTCACACGTACACGTTTTGAACGACAGACACGAATTTACTCTGTAGCAATGGTTACTCAAAAAGACAAGAAATATTCGAATCCCTAGTCTATTGGTTTAATTTACTAACCTTTGTTCTCTCTCTTCCAAGATGCCGACAGCTGCCTCCAGACGGAAGGAAGTGACGTTTTAATACCGGGAAGCTCGTGATTATTAAATGCTAGAATATACGTTTCTTATTTCTTTTGAGAATGTATTAATCTTAAATCATTGTGGTTATCTCATAACTATAACAGGTGCTGCTGAATTACAACGATTTAACAACTGAATTTAATTACGCTTGTGTAACCAATTTGATTGACACTTCTATTGACGAATCGGGTGTAAACCTGATTCAGCCTGTCTAGATAGTTCTTCAGCTCCTCCTAGATTGCGTTATAAGGAAACTGTGACTCTCAGATTGTGCAAGAGTGCCGGAGAAGTAACTTTTAGCAGCTAAGTCTTTGTTCAAGCCTTGCTAGACATTTCAGATATAATTTTTAAAATGAACACTTTAATTAGGACAACTGCTCGGTGTTTCCGAGGTGGAGCGGTGTTATTTAAACCTCAGATTGACAGACATCTGCCGTGTGCGTCTACCCGTCTCATGTGCTCGGCAGATATTCAGAAGAATCTTGCCGAAATCGTGAAGAAGGATAAAGTGGTCGTGTTTATGAAAGGGACACCCGCGCAGCCTATGTGCGGTTTTAGTAATGCTGTTGTCCAGATTTTAAGGATGCACGGAGTGGACGACTACGCTTCATACAATGTGTTGGATGACCAAGACATCAGGCAAGGTCAGTTATTGCTAAAGCTAACGTATCTAACTCGTTAGCATACCATAGTAACTGTCATGGTATCTAAAGTAGTTGGCTAACTTTTCGACTAGTTCCATCCCTAATCTATCGTATTTATTACTGACCCAGTAGACATAAACAGAATGTCAATTCTACCCCATGTATTAGAAGTTAATGCTATGAGTTTGATAAGCTGGGTCCATTGGGTCATTTGGTATTAATGCCCTTAATGGCGTCTCTAAGTTTTCATCAGCTTGCAGTTGTCGCTGCAGGTTGACATTTATTCAGCTTCTGCTCGTTTTGAAGTGGTAAATATAAGGGTATGGAGGCAAATGTCGAGTCTAGTGTCTGTCGTCAGATCACTAGAAAAATCCTCAAATACCATTATAGTTACCTAACAACTTGTTGTGGTATTGGCCAAAATATAATTAAACAACATTAACGTTATCTTGCCAAAGTTACGAGAGATACGTATTATCAGTGTGGAGCAGCACAAGTGGGGCGTTAACGTTAACTGAATAGACTCGGAATTTCTTGGAGAACAACGGAGCCCCCTGCTTTTGGCTACGATATAACATTTCGCCCTGGTGATGTATTTGTGGTGTGCTCTTTTAACAGGCGTGAAAACGTTTTCCAACTGGCCCACGATTCCACAGGTGTTTTTCAACGGGGAGTTTGTGGGTGGTTGTGACATTCTCCTGCAGATGCACCAGAGCGGAGACCTAGTGGAAGAACTCCAGAAATTGGGTATTAGATCTGCTCTCTTGGATGCAGAGCAGGAGTCCAAATAGACAAGCTGAATCGATGGCAGAGTATGGTAGTTTCCGCCAGGCCAGATGTCAGAAGAAGTTGGTTGACATGACCTGCTGGCAGACTTGCATCAAGCACTCTGGACTTGGTTGAGGGATGGGTGGGGATAAGACTACCCAAGAAATACTGTCAAAACCCTGATAGGAGCACTTCAAATCCATCATTACGTTTCCTATTTCAACATATTTTATTTCATCTGGTCAAAGGAACATGTTTATGTAGTGCACTCTGTGTATATATAGGTGTGTATATTAAGATGTTAAGATGTTTATTCAGAACCATGTAAAATCTTTGTCAATAAAATATTATAAAGAAAATTACAATACTCAGGCATTGTGACAGTGTCCATTAGTTTGTTATATTTGTCTGAAGAGATATTGACAACTGGCATTCAAGCTGATTTTGGGAGCAGTTTATTTTAGGTATTCCTGAGGTTATTGAATGCCGTGTCATTTTAAATGTAGATATGATTTCAGTGTTGGCAATTGTGTTTCAAATTGCAAAATGACTTTCCTAATGACATCTACAAATTACACTGTACACATGAGTGTGTCATTTAAAAAAGATTTTGTTTTACCTTCCAGGAAATGCACACAAGACAATACTTTCAGAGGCCAATTCAGATTTCTAAATGTCATGCAGTTTTGATATAACCTATGTGTTAATCGTCAGTTTAATGGACAACAGTTTTAGAACTCATGAAATAATGTGTCAATACAGGCGGGTCTTAAAAAAATAGAATATTGTGGAAAAGTTTGTTAATTTCAGTAATTTAATGTAAAACATAAAACTCATACATTATATAGATTCACTGGGCAGTAAGTTAAATATTACTAATTTTGATGAGTACATGACTTAAAGCTAAAGAACAAAACCCCAAATTTATATCACACAAAATTAGAATATGTGGTCATTAAACCAGGTATTGCTACCTTTGTCCGTGTGGACAGGTGCAAAGTACTGCTGAATGAATGAAATCAACATCTCTATAAAGTTTGTCACTGAAAGTAAGCATTAGGGTGCTCTCAACTTTTCTGGCAGACAACTGATAGATGACTTTAAACTTGATCAAATTCAGTGGATAAACACTAGGTGGTGAATCTTCACTGACTGGAAACTTCAGGCGAGATTTCAAACAACTTAGA
Organism: Tenualosa ilisha; assembly: GCA_015244755.2. Classification (NCBI taxonomy): domain Eukaryota; kingdom Metazoa; phylum Chordata; class Actinopteri; order Clupeiformes; family Clupeidae; genus Tenualosa; species Tenualosa ilisha. Next base: position 566,628 of record PYXC01002421.1, on the reverse strand, counting down.
TTTCCAAAGCAGTATTGGTACTGTGGGCAGATGTCAAGTAATAATGGATGAATAAAATTAGCATCTCTATAATGTTTGTCACTAGAAAGAAGCATGTGCTCTAAAATTTGGAACAAAATGCTTTGAAGAAAAAGAACCTGCTTTTAATGACCGTGTAATATTCAGATTTTGTGTGATACTAAATTTGGGGTTTTCTTTAGCTGTAAGCCATAATCATGATCATAGTGATATATATATATATATATATATATATATATATATATATAATGTATGAGTTTTATGTTTACATTGAATTACTGAAATTAACAAACTTTTCCACAATATTACATTTATTTGAGACCGACCTGTGTTGATACCACATTATTTCATGATAGTTCTTGAATTGTTGTCTATTGACGATTAACACTTTGGTTATATGGCTTGAAAATATATAAAAAAATGGCTAGTAATATTTCACTTACTGTCTAATGAATAGGCCTATATATAATGCATGTATGTCTTTCATGTTTTACACTGAATTACTGAATTTAAAGAACTTTTCCACAATATTACATTTTTTTGAGACCTGCCTGTAGACCCTAAAAAAGCTTTGCAGACACATACATGTATCTGCCACTAGGAGGCGCTTTTGTACAGTTATGTGTAGTTTAATACCTGGACAAAAGAATGCAGTACTGAAGGGACTGTATGTGTGTAAACTACGTCTTAGGTTTATTGTAAAGATAAATATTTTTGGATCTTTTTTAGTAGTAATAGCATAATTCCAGTAGAATTTACTGTAATTGTAGTTACACCATTTTCTGATCAAAAATCAGGTAAATTCAAAGGGGTCTTAGGTGTTTGATTAATGGAGTTATGCTTTTTTCACCCTTCTGTGAGGTTAGGTCACTCAATTTCTCCAATTAGTTTGAGCTATTTGTGGCTGTTGTCAAGTATTTTGATAAATGTCAGGGTGAAACTGCAAACATTTAAGATGACTAACACGGATGTAACACAGTTGCTGTCAAGTTATCTTTAGATTTTTCTTTTCCCAGATCATTGTCTATCAACTATGAAGGAATTTAGAACGATCAGTGGCTTTAATGCTATCATATGTGAGCAAAGTCTGTAGATATCAATTCAGTTTTGGGGAAAACAAAAGCGAATCCTTTCCCCTCAGCTTCAGTCTGTCTTGTCTCTTTAAGGCCCTTTTACACATGTCTGGATATTTTTATTAAATTATATATTTTTTGGATATTTTTTTTATCCATTTGGGCCTCTCTTCATGTAAACAGAGTTTTTGGGCCTCTTTACACGTAAACAGAGTTTTAGTCACCTCAAACAGATATTTTTTAAAATGGCCTCCAAAGTGGAGATTTTTCAAAACGCTGTATTTTTTGGATACTACTGGATATGTGTAAACGCAATAAAAACAGATCCAAAAAAAAAAAATCCATTTATAAAAATATCTAGATTCATGTAAACAGGGTCTATTTCTTCTGTTGCCTCCACTTCCCAGCTTTCCACTTCTCCCTGGAGCCAGTTGCTAGGCGACCACAGCTCTTGATCGCTATGTGGGGCAGGAGAAGCGGGGAATGCCACTCGCCCGCCCAATTTGGCTCCGTCTGTGTGAGGAGACCTTGTTTTGTCACAGGTAGATAACCAGGTCACTCACTTGCTCACATTTGCTCACAGCCAACCTGGGGAAGGCCCATGCCTCAGAAGAGAATCTGTGGACAGTGGAGAGAAGATATTCCCTCAAAGGAAATCTGTTGATGTCGATGATCTTGCTGAATAGCCTACTGCATGCATAATGCATTGATGTCTTGAACATAAAAGACAGTCTTATTCTGTTGGCCCTAAACAAGATAAATGAACTGAAGAGTTGACTGTAGCTTTCTGGCCAATATGTACTGTCAAACGATAACTACTCATGTGCGCAGCTGGAGACAGAATGGAACCAGCAGAATGTCGACTACAATGTGGTTGTATCACCCACCCAAAAGATGGCCTCAAGCGCAAACTCCTGTAGTGGTACAGTGATGACCCTGGAGTCCTGGCAAGTTATCAGAGGATATCTGTGGGATATCTTCGTGGCTATGAATTTCTCACAATGCCATGGCCAGCTCAGTAATGTTCTGCATAACCATCCGTGTTTGATAATCTTTGAACAAAGGTGAACCTCTGGAGCATGGTCAGGATGTGTCTTTTGAGTAGCCCTGGAGCCTTAAGGAAAACTTTCAGTGAAAATGCCAGACTTAGCACAAGGCCTCATTTGGTCCACAGGGGCAAAATATATCAGAGGAACAAACAAATTCAATTCAATTCAATTCAGTTTTATTTATCCAGCGGCTTTTACAATAGTATTGTCTCATGGCACTTTTCAGAAGGAGCACCCAGGAGCAACAGGGGCAAGGAAAAACTGCCTTATGTTTAGTTAGTCTTGGAAGAAACCTTGGGAAGATCCACGACTAATGGTGCTAATCCAACTGCCAGGAGTTATGCAGGAAAAATATAATTAGTAGTAGCCATGACAAACTACAAGTTGTCAAATAATATATAAAGAAATACTTGATGTATGTATGATATGTTTTAATTGGAATACTGCAGAGAAGCTGATTGACAGGGCAGTTCAATGCTGCAAGTGTTTTTTTTTTGTTTGTTTGTTTGTTTTTTGGGGGCGGTGCTGTGTGTCTGCCTTGCTCTTTCAAAAGTATATTTGCTTACACTGTGAGGGAGCCAAGACATGTCAGTGTTGGCTTGTTTTGGTGGTTTATTTGGAAAAGAGACATTTAGTTGGATAGCTGCAAAAAGGAAAACCATGGTAAAATCTGTACTCTGCATAGGACGAGTCAGTTTTGATCAAAACTGCCAGTTATTTTTTTGGCTTTGTTATCCTTCCTGTGCCTTATGTTTGATCCTCTTGCATGCCAGAGTCTTGTCTGATCCTTTCCCAGCAGGCTGGCCTTAAGTCAAAGCAGCATGCTGCTGTCCCAAGTACAACAGTAAGCGACGACTCCATTTATGCATTTAGCAGATGCTTTTATCCAAAGCGACTCCAACTTAGAGTACAACAAACCTCAGGCAGAGAGCCAACTGGAGGGCATTCTGACCATCCTTGGCATTGTTGGAACAGTGCTTAACCTGCTCTTCATGATTTTTGTCTTCATCTATACCTCCCTTTGAACACGCAGCCAAATGTCTGGCAATGCTGTGTAAGGCCACTCTTTAAGATAAATTATGAAAAAGAATGTCCATAACGTGATTTAGATGAGCCAGAGGTAATTAAACTGACATGGGCATTTGGGCTCAGGGACTTCTGTCATCCTGCAGAAAAAGCTGAATGGAAGCTTCATTTTGTGTGGTAGACTCCTCCCTTATGTGGATTAATTAAAATAAAATGTGTTGGAAGTATTTCAACTTTTTATTTTATTTATCTTTTTTGGTAATTTTAACATTGATGTGATAACCATAGATTACTGTAATCTTAAAAAGATCAGTATTGTTGCAAATTCTCCATTAAATGCTGCCAGCAGTTATGAACTTTGACCTTTTCAGGGATTATTGTCCACATCTTGACTTAAATAGGAAACCACAGCTGTGTTCTTTGACTGTGTGTTATTTTTAGACAGTGAAATGCTTTGGGTATCCAAAGCGTCCATTTGTGGGGGATCAGTGTTTTAGAATAATGATGTCTTTTATGAGTATTCTGATAAATGCACAATAACACTTACTTAACTGGTGCATTGTTTCTCTCCCACTGGGGCAGTGTCAGGGCACATTGGAGGGAGAGAAGGGGAGGGTTGGGGGAGCAAAGCTTGTGCTTCTCTCATTCCCTGATACATCTGCCATTTACAGAATGTTTTTCAGACCTATACGACACAGTAAATATTATGACCTGATGATGACTTAATGGGTAAAATTTGATGTGTAGCGCTCCTGTGTGGTGTGTGTGTATGTGTGGTGTATGTTTTTGTGTTGTTTTCTTTCTAAAGGTAGATGGAAGTAGGCCTCAAGCCCATTTTTTCTCTTCCCCAGTAGGTGAGAGTGTTCTTCTCCTTGATTAGGTGCCCAGCAGTGCGTTCTGTTGAGCTAATGTCACACACATCCACCCTTGGCACAAAAGAATCCACTGGGTCATAAGGCCCTCTGAAACACCTCAACCACTCACACTGACCAAAGAAAGAATGGCACATGATCCAATCATGGAGTTCAATGTCACTTTTTATTAGGTTATGCGGGGCTGCCCTCTGCTCCTCTGAGAGTGTGGATGGATGCACGGATCAGTGCTCTCTCTGAAGCTGTCCCATTCACCCCCTAAGCCCCCACAGCTCCCATAAATGTACCTCTCACCTAGCTGTGAAACAGGAAACATGCTCCAGACACTTAATGCAGTGACATAAAAGTTCATGGCTATAACTGTAGCAGAAAGGTGATATCCTCTCAGACGTCACATTCTGATAGCAAATGCAAAAAGATATTTGCAGGAGCTTAGCAAAAATTGTTGAATTAAATAGAGGACAATAAATATGATGATATTGCTGTTTCATTGTGAGTTACGTAAGCGTGTTTATGTATTTATCACCATTTTGGTCCACTTTTGTTTAGATTTTCTTTAGAGTTGTTTAGGTTTATGTCATCACAGGGTGAATATTTGCTTTTCAAATCAATTCACATATCTGCTTAGAACTCACGTCATAGTTATATATCAGAGGCCAACAGAAGTTTTGAGCTGTGACAACACACTCAAGATATAAGTATGAAAAATATATTGGGATAAGATAGAAATACTTGTGAAACATTCATGGGACAGCTTCTTCTGCCTTGGCATTAATATTCAGAACATTACAAACGACATATTGCCTCATAATTCATGCACAGAATCCATATTCCACTGTTGTTTGATGACTTCATTGGCTTCTGAAGTAGGGCTGTCTCAGAACACTCAAAGTTCAGTTAATAACATTCCAAGAGAAACTATTGCCAAAGAAGGAATAAGCAATATGGCCAAATCATAATTATGTTATGAGGGACTCTCTATATGGTCATGTGTTTTGTGATGTACTGGGGTACAAGTACCACTGGGGGCACTGGGATCAATTTTAGGTGGTATGCAAATAATTCAGTGAAGATTAAACTATTAAACTCTGACTCTCCCCAATACAACCCAATTGCAATTGCATCGTTGTATACTATATATATATATACATATACATGTATATATAATGCGTAGTATGCTAGATAGCCTTAATGCATAATGTCAGACCATGTAAGAGTGTCTGGTTTCCACTGCCAAATCACTAACATTAATGGTGTATATGCCTCAAAATATACATCAGACATAACATTAATGGCATGATATTTATTGTGATGGCATGACAGTATATTCTTCAAAATTAACAATAATAATTTTAACACCTTCCACCTTAGACCCATTTTCATCTCAGAAATATCTCACTAGTATGGATCTTACAGAAGAATGATCATGAAGCTTGATGACCTTCTCAGAGTGTTCAAGGCTTCCTGTTCCCCTTTTTCAGACTGACAAATTAGGAACCCTGAGCCTTTGTCCTTCACCACCTCTCTGTTTTGCTCTGAAGTTTTTTTTATTTGTTTTTTAAATCCCCTTAATTTATTCACATCAGATTGAGATCACTATGATGCATGTTGTACTCTTGTCATTCACAGAGGGGAAACAGGAAAGGACAATATCATGTGTGTAAGTTTTGTAAATGAGGTGGCGAGTGTTGTCATGGTTACACAAACTCAGAGCCAAATAGTGAAATGAATGAACGTTTTTACAGAATCTAAAACATCCTTTCAGTCAGGCACTTCCACTTCTGTCGCTGTGTTCAGACAGTTATTAAATTAGTACATAGATAGACAAATAACTAAAAAAAGAATGTTGGGAGATATTTTTCACAAAAAGTTCTGCAATTGATCAACTATGTTTCTTCTTACCACAAATATTAGATTTTTTTAAAGTGTTTTATTTGATATTTTAAGTTTATTCACTGTGCAACTATTGTAAACTCAAGATGTGTTGTTATATTGTTTGTGCAGTCTCTATGGATGCCATTTTTGAGAAAAGGGAAGTTGGGAAATTTACAAATGTTGTCAACTAATGACCTTTTCCAAAATGTCACTTGCACAAATAAAAAAGAACGTGAGAGTTCGAGGGAATTAAAATTGTCTAACACTAATTGGATGCCAAGACCAAGTAATTCAAAAAGCATAATCAGTAACAATCTTATTACACAGCCTTTGACTCAGAAGAGCAGAGGTGCTTCATTTGTACATCATAAGAGGCATATCACCACCCTCTAGTGAGACATACTGTTTCCACATTTTTTATTTAACATTCTCTGCCTCCTCACTATATGGTTATGATCAGGTGGGATTAAAGAATTTTGGATCATCGCCTGCTGCCCACATCACCATCATACTGTACAGAAGATACTCACATTATCGTGATCTTATGTGTTGCATATGCCGTCTGATGTTTTTGGTGTGATTTAGTATGATTTTATTAACACTGGCATTGTGCAATTATTTCTGTGTTAGACTTCTATGGCATTGTCTATGGTGTGCTCTAATGTAGACACAAAACTTGAAAAACCATAGGCTACAGAAATAGTAATGTGGACAAATATTTTGACAGCAAAATATTTATATTTACTGAAGTTCATAGACTTACATTTTCTGAGATGTCTTGTAAGTATTCATTTATGTAATACAAAAGGACAATGGTTGTTTCCGCTTTGCGTCTGGGATCCTGCATCACACTGTTGGGGCTTATTCCATGATAATGACCGCATCGCAGAACATTATCACTTACTTAATCAATTGTGATATCATATCACAGCAGGAAGCCACCATTGCCAAGGCAGATGTGACGGAGATGAGTGGGCATGTCTGTGCTGCGTTATACATCCAGAGAGGGCTTTGGCAGAAATTGGCATCAGGACCAAAGACTCACCAAGCAGTCTCTGTTAATTAAAGGAGACATTACATCATCCTCTGTATTAATGGAGCCATCACAGAGCCATCATCACCCCCACCCTGGTGATCACACCATCCTTCCCCCTACAACCAGACCCCTTTCAACTTGCTGTCTCTTTGGAATAGATGACAAGAGTGAAGAGTGAAGTTGAGTGAAGAGGCGAGTGGTTTCGGTCGTTGTGACTGACTGACTGTTCTGGTGTCACTGATGGAGACCCTGGATGAATGCAATGGGTCTGGTGGAAAAATAACATTTCTGCACAAAAAATAGTTCTAGTTTCTGGAAAAATGAAACCTATTTCACGAGTGAGAAATTCTGAATATAACCTATAGATTGAAAAACACCTCCAGACACCCATTGCTTTTGTTTATGTTTGTTTGTGTGTGTGTGTGTGTGTGTGTGTGTGTGTGTGTGTGTGTGTGTGTGCGTGCGTGTGTGTGTGTGTGCAGAGTATGTGTGTGTCTACAGAGAAGAAAATAATGATCAAACAAAAGTGCCAAAAAATGACTGATCATTTTGTCTCTGCCTAATCGCACAGCTATTGTCATTGTCACCTGTGGTGAATCCATACACTTGACATCATTCAATGGTGGATTTAAAGCTTTATATTTTTTTTCTATCACATAGATATTTTGGCTAATTTCTCACTAAGAGAAAACAGTCAAACTTTTAAAATGCATAAAAACCCAGATAACAGGAGGCTGGCGGTCCATAGTGGCCCATGAGTGGCTAAGCTGGTGGTCTGCTGGTGTTTTTGGTTCTCCAGCCGTCCACTATTTCGCTATTTATGGAATTTCCCAGATAGCAATGAAAATATACCAAAACTGACCAAACGGACCAAACTGAACTACTCATAGTCTGATTAACACACCTAGACAATGTGATTTGTTGAATAACTCATGCATGTAAATGTGCAATCAAAGTAACTGAGCTAAGGTCGGATTAGACACACCTCCTTGGCTTTCTACTGGAAGTGAAGAAGACTTATAATGAAGACTTCCACCGGAAGTGATAAAGACAAAGTCCATTTTTTGACTGAACAAACCGGCACTCATGCTGGCCCAACTGAAAGAACTGAATAATCTGAAGGGTATGAATGGTAAGAGAATCTTTACAGTAAAGGAGATCTTGTCAATATCTGGGTAGATATCCATGACAAGAGCCACCCTGCTGGACAGTATGGGTACTGCCTCTTGTATTTATGATGGTTTTGAGTCCACATGCTTTGTTTTCATCAGGATCCCACACACACCTGCTGTGTGCCATTTCCTCAATTCTCCTGCCACTTTCGGTCCGCTCCTGTCCTGTCTATTAGTCTGTTAGCATATATGAACACATACTAGAGAAGAAAGCATTGTTGAATGCAAAAAAAATGGCAAGGGGGTTGAGAACAAGACCTCATTCACCAATATTGAGGCCAAAAAGGCCAATGTGAAAGGGGGTGTCAAATGCGCTTTGGTTAGTAATTCGATTTTTGTCCTGTGCATGTTGGACAATAACAGTAGTCCATTTGGCTGGCATAATCAAGCCATCACCATCAGGGTAGCATTTAGCCAAAACAGACAATCCCCAGCCTAAATATAGGGTTGTAATTGGGCTTGTAAAATTGCTTATTTATTTTTGATAAAAGTTGAATATTTTCTATTTTTTTGTATCAGACAACAAGGTACAATAATCCATTCATCCATTTTATGTCACCTTTAATATTAATTGTGGAGGAGAGAAAATCACATATGGGTGTTCTGGGCTAACAAGCTAAAGTTGCTAAAGCTGCTTGGTTGTATGACATTATATTCTCCATAGCAGATCAGTATGTGTGAGAACCAGACTAGTGCAATGTACCACAACAACCTAAGGCGAGAGTGGCATAAACGGAGAGTGGGCTAGCTTGCCTACTACAAGATAAATGCAAGCCTGTAAATGTGACATTCTCACTCAACAGAAGATGCATCTGGCCTTAGGAAACTTGGCAGTTCTTGTGGCATGGCACAAAATTCACATTACTATACTCATGCATAAAACATTTTAGACACAACTGAGGGCATATTGCCCCTCGGGACCACAAACCAAAGACCTTTTACAATGAAATTTAAACTTGCTGCTGTAGCTGTTGTTGCTATATCAATCCCAAGCAACAAGGTAGCCTACCTTTTGGCTCTAAAATGCACAATGTCTTTAATGATGAAATAACATTATTATGAAATTATGAAATTATTGTGGTGATGTGGCCTAGACACAATGCAGAGACCACATTTTTATAGAGAAGAGGTTTATTTAAAGACATAACACATGTAAGACAAATGGATAATTATGCAGTACTGTGTAAACCAGATGTACTGTGAAGCAATCGTAACAAAACAATGGATCTCCTCAGAGTGTGGGAGCAGTGTGTGTGTGTGTGTGTGTGTGTGTGTGTGTGTGTGTGTGTGTGTGTGTGTTTCTCAGCCACAACAGTAGATAGATGGACACGGTGTCTGCTTCCCTGCCACATGAAGTCATTAAGGCGTTCCCCTTCATCTCCTTCAATTAGGTGTTCTCATCCTGAGGCCGGGCCCCCTGTAGGGCTGTCGGATGAATGACATCCATTAGACGCTACTGCTGTTTTCATTTCCCTCTCTCTCTCTCTCTCTTTCTCTCTTTCTCACTCTCTCTTTCACTCTCTCACTGTGTCTCTCTCTTATGATGTCTGTCCATTCATTTGCATGGTGTGGAATAAATGAAAAACTAGTGTGCACACCACATTTTGTGCAAGATTTGCATTCAAATTAGATCACGCCTACTCACTCCAACCAACCACTCCTCCACCTCCTCTTACAGCTGTCTCTCCTTCTTTCTTATCGTTTTTTCCCCCATCCACTTAGGTCTTCTGTGTTTCTGTGTAAGCCAGACAAACAGACAGCCTCAGCTGTTTGTTCGTGTGCGAAGTTTGGCATTGGAAAGAAAACTGTGGCGCTTAGAGGCAGTGACACATGATAAATCACACATCGAGTAGGAGACAGATGGCAATTAGAGACAGAAAGAGAGAGAGGAAGGACAGAGAAAGAGTGAGAGAGCTTTTGTGTTTGAACAAGGTGAGGTGATCAGTGTGTCCCATAGCATGAAATACAATGGTTAGACATTCACCAAGAAGAAACAGCCATGTCTGTCTAGAAAGTGGAAACAAATCCCAATTTTTGAGATCCTTAGACAATGTCTGTTATAGGTAAAGCAACAGAGCACACACAAGGGCCCTTCGTTATCGGATCTGTGGTCTGTGCCGTGCTGGGGCTGGCTCATAGCCGCAGGTGTAGGCTGTAGCGTTGTGTGTCCTTCATCATCCCCACTGGACAGGATCGGTCCTCGGGCTCTCAGCGACACACACACACACACACATACACACACACATACGCTGCTGAGGCAACTTGACTCACAGCTGGCTGATATGTTTTCCTGCATCTCCACGTCTGTGATAATGGAGAGAGGGGATGCGTGAAAGCACTGCCGCAACCATCTAGCGTGTAGTCATATTACATCATTATTTCTGTGTTTAGGGAAAGATGCACTGTAAAAAATATCTGTATTGTATGTTGAAGGAATTTCCCCTGTAGATTGCTGCCCTTAGTAGTTACAGGACTCTGGCTGCACATACTAAATAAGGTAGCATCTCTCTCAAGTTCAGATTCATAGTTGCTACACAGGGTGCAAACGTGAATACTTCTGGTCTGCAAAAGTGGGAGTGTTACATTACGTCACAATATAAACTCTTCAGTGATCTTTGGCATCAGAGCTCGACTCTGGTCTGTATAAAGGGCGAACACGTAGGTGTGGAATGTTTGTGCCTCTCACTCTGCTTTTACCCTCTCTGGCTGAACACACACTTCAGAATAAGTAACCCTTCTCGGTCACAGATCACATCAGATGAGATCAGATCAGATCAGATCAGAACAAAGTTTCCCAGTTTGATAGCACTGATCTGACAGCAGTGGCATCTGTTTTTTCTTTGTTGTTGTTGTTTTGCGTAGAGCTATGAAATTGTTTTTTTTTTTTTTTTTTTTTTTTTTAATCTTGTCTTCCAAACGTATCTATTTTTATTGCTTCTGTTCCTTTTTACAACCTTAGGCCTTTTGCCAGCACACTTCGTGTTATTTGTCATTATGACAGTTACATTTGGTTTTCCTACCTTGGTGCCCCTAATGCCAACTTAAGTGCCAGTCAATTGATGCTGCAATCCTCTGGGGATTCAATATTAGAAATATTGAATAAATTATTGATTGGACAATAATATGTATAGAACATTTTTTCCCTTAAATGTGTGTTTGCCTGACAGCTTAAATGTAACAGCATTAATGCATTGTATCTGTATTGCATGCAATGTAGATTATATTATCGTGGCTTACAGTATATCATCATAATGTTTAGTGTATTATCATTGTAAATGATCAAGAAGCATTGTGGGAAATAATGCCTTGAACTAAAACCTAGAACTTTCTAGAACCAAAATTTTTATTCACAAATTTAGATTCAGCTTAATTTTGAGGAACATAGCCTCCTTCATTGAACTCCATTGCTTGCTGTTCTCCATAATTCATATTCAGTATCGGTTGGAGTCATAATTGTGATTCAGAGTGAATATGATTCAAAGGACATTTTTTGGGCAAGCGGTCTCCAATCCCTATTTAGCACACAATACCAGAGTCAGAGTCAGAGAGTAACAGCTGTTGGAGCTTACAGTAATAAATGCCTCACTCTTGTTTTTCATTTCACTCTAGCACCACGGTGGGTCTCTCCCACAGTCACGGAGAGATAGATCAAATGCACCATTTTAAACAGAGCACTTTGCTGTCCTCCTCCCTTGAATTTTTGTTTTCTACATGATAGCATTAAAAAATGCACAAAGCCTGAATGTAATGGTGTGAATGTGTGTCTGTGTGTGGGTGGGTGAGTTGACTGCTATATGCATTGTTCCATGGCCCACTTTTTTCCTGGGCTTTTGATTTCCTTGTTTATCGGTTTAATACGCTTTACCAAGCCTCAGGGGCGTAGCTATAAAATCAGGCAAAAAGGTCAGGGCACCCCATATGCCCAGCTGTAATGATCTGCTATTCCCTTTGCTGTGCTGCTCCAGTCTTTTCAAAGACTTTCCAAAAGACTATGTGTGAAACTTTACCCCTATGGTCATGGTAAATGTCTGAGCATTCCCAGATACAGATACAGATACTGCCTCTGGGAGGCGAAATAGAAAGAGTGTACTTCCTTTTCAACAATGAAACATCTTAAGCCGATGTGATGAGAGGACAGATGGTACTAGAGAGTGTACTACCCTTTCAACATAAAACATCTTAAGCTGATGCGATGAGAGGACAGAGTGTACTACAGAGTGTACTACTCTTTCAACATAAAACATCTTAAGCTGATATGATGAGAGGACAAAGTGTACTACAGAGTGTACTACCCTTCCAACAGTAAAACGGCTAATGTGATGAAAGGACAGAGTGCACTAGAGAGTGTACTACCCTTTCAACAGAGTGCACTAGAGAGTGTACTACCCTTTCAATAGCAAAACAGCTGATGTGATGAGAGAATTACAGAATGTGAATAATGTACGAAAGCAAAATCAACACTGACACAAAACATGTCCAACTATGGTGTTTTGAGTGTTTCCAAATTGCACTGGATGACAGATGATTTATCGCCTAAGTAGGAGTTGAACATTGACCTAATGTATTTTGCTCAGCTGGGAGCTTTCGGACATTGTGATGACTGTGTAACTCAGCTTGCAGTGAGGTGATTGATGAACTAATACTTTTTTCCACATTTTTTCACCCCAAACACAGAATCAAAGAGTTTATTGCTACATTGCCCAAATATTGCATCACATAGGCATACCATATTAATGAAACATAAAAAGAAAGAATTATACCCCTCGAAGAAGGTGGGGTACATAATGACATAAATATTAATTCATCTCACAATGTTTGCTGCTGCAGTAGCAAATGTTCAGGTGTCGTCACAGCCTATCCAGAAACACTTTAAACCATTTTCACACATACACCACCAGCAACCTAGCCTGGGGCCACCCATACTGACTGGGAAGTTCCATAGGGCACCATGAAAGCCAGGCTCCCAGCAACCAAATTTCTCATCTCATAGTTCACTGTTAACAGTTTACCCTGCTTGTGGTTTTCAATGACCACTATGCATGTAGCAGATTTCCAGGTGAAATTTACTGAGGATGTGTAGGCTGGGTAATCTGGAGAATGTGTCAGTCACAATCCCTTTTCTTATCCCTTACTTACAATAATCATCACACCAACTATCTTGCCTTTTTAAAAGGCAAACTAGGCAAATATTAAATTTTATAACTATGTAGCCCTCCCTATAGTCTTGCCTGGTGTCCCTTTAACTGATATCAAATGAAATGGGATGTTGCTCATGAGACTAGTGTTGCCATTTCTAGTACAGGTTGACAAATCTACAGTACCTACAGAAATTGAGATTTTGAGAATATTTAATGCATCTTAGGATCCTGATTCTTGTCATTTGAAAAGAACATGAATAAGCCTTTACACCCTCAGATCTCCTCCAGAACATGCCATTTTGTTGCCATTGTTGAGTTCGTAGCTCTGATTTGTGGTGCCCAATGCAATCAGAGAGCTTAGGTACAGCACAAGCGAGGCAAACAACGGGTCACATCTGTGAAGTTCTCCCTTGCCAAATATTCTCATTACAGGACACAGAGCAGGGAGCAGCAGGTGAATCATCTCCTCCCAGACAGAGTCTCGCCAGCTCCTCCTCGGCCCCTTTGAGGGGCCTCTAGTCATATTCATGTCTAGCCCTTTCACATTGGATGACTAATAACACACCCACACCACATGGTTAATCTTCAAAACTTAATGACTATTCTGATTACAATGCATCCCGGGAAAGAGGATATTAGGCTATTACTCAAAGATGCAGTAGGATCTAGACCACACTAAGGTCTACTATTAGCCTCTTCTTGTGGCTGGTTACACATATAACTTCTCAACACATTAATTAGCATAATGCTTTAGCACAAGTCTTGTTTTTTTCTCTCTGAAAGAAAGGCATTGCATGACTTGAAACCTGAATGTAAAATGTATACCCTCTGAAGAAAAGAACAATCTCACTCAAACATGCAGTTAAGTGCTATTGAAATAACATCATTATTGTGGATGGTTAATATCATACCAATAATCTTGAACCTTCATTTGTACAGGAAGTATTTAATTGTTCTTTTCCCCCAAAAAGATATTTTATACAATGTATTGACATGATTATTGTGTATTCTAGCCTTTGGTGTGGTACATGAGTACATGATAACACAAAGATCCTGTACACTGTAATTTTCTATACTTGTTCAACCCTCTGGCATGGCTGTTGTTTCTTTACATAGGAGAGCATTGGGTGGCTTGGCTTGACCGCTCTGGTCTAATTTACATTTCTTACCCTTTGGAGAGTAGGGCAGCATAACTAAAAAGTGCAGCACATTGTACATTTAACACTCAAACATAAAATCATATTCAAACACCTCTCTGCCACTTTGTCTTTAAAATGGTTAAACCGGAAAATAATGGACTTTAAAATAGAACCAGAATAATTATCTACTCTCTGACACTAATTTGTTATTAATATAGGCCATTGTGAATGAAATATACTACTTCAGGAGCTTAGTGGTCGAATAATGGGACTTTAACAGTTGAGTCTCATTTATACTCATTGGAAATCATACGATTAATAGGTTCTGTCTTTGTGATTACTCTGTAAAAATCACATTGTAGTTAGACACTTATATTACAACTTCACAGAGTTCTATATTTTATAATGTTACGGCGCAGCAGACACATAGAGTATTATTAAAAAAACATATGTTTAAAACCTTTTTTTGTAGATCTCTAGGTCTTGATCTGTCTCCAAATCTGCTTGCTTGTCTCTGCTAAACAACTACATTATCGTTATAAAGCCACAAGTAGTCAAATAACTAAGTTAAATTTTTGTGATTGTTCTCAGATGCAGGGTGTGTTTACCATAGTTACTAACATCAGCCACAAAAACGTGCTCCAGACATGTAGGCCTACCTCTGACCAAGTCATTTCTGCCTTACTGCTTACTAGCAGTGTCGATTTTAGACTGTTTTTAGGGGTGTTCAAACAAAAAAAAGTAGCTTGATTAAAATTTTGATTTTTGGAAGTTGTTTAGTCCACATATCTTAAATTTAGCCAGTTTGTTTTTTTTTAGATAAATTGAAAAACTGAACAAAGCGAAATCTGATTCCCTGCCTGAATAGGATGTTCCTCTGATAGGTGCCTCTATCGTGATTGGCTGATTGCAGGTAATGTTACAGGCAAATGCAACATGGAATCAGGGTGGCTCTCAACAGTGAAATTATAATAGAATACTAATGGTGTTCAAATGAATAACAAACTAAATAAGATCGTACCGATGCCAACTTGCTCACCCTATAAATTACCTTTTGTCTATAGGCCTATGCTTTTACTGATGCATATCTGTTCTTTTTCACAACAGAGTTATACACTACGCTAAAACATATGCGCAAAGAAGTTTAAATGGTAAATGGACAGTATTTATATAGAGCTTTTCAGCTCCAACAATCGCTCAAAGCACTTTATAATAGATGCCTCACATTCACACACTGGTGGCAGAGGGTGCCCATCATGGTGCCAACATGCTCATAGAGAGCAAGGGGTTCAGTATCTGCTCAAGGACACTTTGATGGGGTCAGGCGGAGGGGGACTCGAACCTGCAAACCTCCGGTTGGCCAAATGGTACCTCTTCCAGCTGCTCCACCATCGCCAAAGTTTATTGCAACATTGCCCAAATTTTGTTTCACATTGGCATGTCTTAACAAAATATAAAATGAAAGAATCTTACCTCTAGATAGAGAAGGTAAATAAGATAAATATGAAGTCATCTTAGCTGATAACCAAACAATTGCATCATCAGTATAAAGCCTCAGTCATCCTGTAGTCAGTGCTCCAGACATGTGCCGCAAGTCTACTTTGGGTAATCTCTGGCCAAGTAATTTCTGCCTCACTGGGCAGTGGTTTGTGCTTGGCTCCTATCGCACCACCCCAGCACCCAACCTGTTTCCCTTGTTTTGCAATCTAGACTTTCCTCCCATTAAATATGGAGTCCAACACGCTCTCATTCAGACCTCAGCACTTCCATTTAGGGACTGACAGCCCTTGTCTTGCCTGTTTAGTTGGAGTTATGTGATACAGCTCTCAGGATGGACTGCTGGACTGCTGATTGTTTACAAAAACAAAACACTTGAGAGAAAGAGAGAGAGAGAGAAGGAGAGAGAGTCTATTGTGTCCAGACGTAAGAGGAATACAGTTCTGGGACTTACATGCGCATTTCAAATACGTATTTAGACCAGGGTGAGTAATTACATTTTTGCCCTACGTTTTCTCCTCTCAAACTCGTTAGAATATGTTACTGCTTTTTGGAGATATACCATCTGAGTGATTATAGAGTGCAGGTAAAACAACATTGACAGGTGCTGTGGAAATAGCATTAACTAGAGATGAGATGAGATTTTGAACACCATTGGTGGGTTTCTTGAACAGAATTCACTGTGATATCCAGCAATGCCGGAGGCGAGGTTCACCTTGGGAACACTGTAAGACAAGCCTTATTCCTTGGTTACAGAGATTATTCTGTACTGATAACAGTGAATTTCAACTAAATTTCTCATGGCATGTCTTGCAGAAAATGTGTGTATTCCTTTAAGGCCTTTAGTGCTAGCACAATGAACTTATTACTCCCTTCTCTATCCTTCATGATACCCTCACTCCCCAACCTAATTACATCCAAAAAAGAATAATTCCACTATATCACATGACGCCATGTCCCTCACTGTGGCAGCATGGGACTCTGTTTTTGTTCTCCATTCAAATGTAGGTTTTATTCCTTGCTATTGACTGAAGTCAAACAAAAATAATCCACTGAGGATATGTTTCTGGTTGGTTTCCCGCTGCCTGAGCTTCTCCTGTGTGTCCTAGATTGTCTCTCTCCTGGTGTTGCATTACATAATAGTGAGCGGCAGACCTGGGCAATCCTTGTCGAGGCGTGATCTGATCTACTCTTAAGGAGAATTTGACCTTCAGCTGTTGGGTGGATGAGGGGGGATGGGTGATGGGTTGAGGAGAGTAAGGCACCAGAAGAGATTTTCATGAGGCTTATTGTCTCTCGAGGGACTGACTGAGATGCAGGCATGGCAAGGCACAAGGAGCGTTCGATCACAGACTCCACAGAGAAGCAATGAATGGTTGCATAAGGCTCTTCACTTCGCTCAGAGAATCAAAACCCCACTGAGGATGGTCTTGTTGTTTATTGGTAAACATATCTCCAATGCCGTCCTCTTCCTCATTCCTTCTTGTCAGCACTGAATAGTCTTGGAGTTCTAGTTTGAAAATCCACCGGACATTGGCCTCAAAGAATTTTTATTATTCTCAGTAAAATGCAGCATTAGCAGTTAGTTTTGATTTTCACTCTCTCACTTAAGTCTTGCTTTAAATATCGTATGCAGTTACAGAACATTGTCATGACTTTAAATGATAGGTGATATACTTTGGTTTCCAGCTTGAAATATTTTATACAAGCTTTCCATTTCACTCTGAGTGACTGACAATGTACAGGCTGCCCTCACTTCTGTTCAAGAGCATGGTATTGATCCAATCTGAAGAACTCCACAGTGTTTCTGTGACAACATACTGTTATTCTGTGTCATTTGCTGGAGGGTAGACAAATTGAAAAATTGACAGAAACAGATGATTATGGAATGTAAAATAATTCACATTTCCTCTAAGATTGTATTCACAGAGTATAATGTTTAATTAATGTGTAATTTCATTTAATGAATTCATGAATCAGTGCAAAACCTTATTAATGGAGGCCTTTTGTTTAATAGGAAGGAGTACTTTTCAACATCCATACAAATACGTTCACCCTCACAAAAGAACCTCAAGAAACATTGTATGTAATTGTACATAATGTTAGCTGATTTTTTTGTGCTTGGCTGTCAGCAAACCTAAGCATGTTGTGAGTATGTGTGCTTATTTGTGTTCTATGTAAATATACAAACAAGTGTGTGTGTGTGTGTGTGTGTGTATGCATGTGTTTCACTAATGAGTGCATCATAGGAGATGACTCAGCACCTTCAATCCTTTAGGAGATGTCATGGAATGACACACACACACACACACAGACACACACACACACACACTCAAATTGCACACTTGTGATGTATTAAAAGTCTACTTCTACAGGAAGAAAATATGACTAAATAAACACAACACACACACACACACACACATACACACACACACACACACAGATCCCAAAAACCAATGGATCTCCATTGTACTCCTCACTGGAGTTCTGACTCCATGATGGCGAGGCTAAGCAGAGCAGAGAGGAAAATCAGGCCCAGAGAGGACTCCTGTCAAACAGTCACATACACACACACACACACACACACACCACACACACACACACCACACACACCACAAAGACCCAGAAGTTGCCAACCTGAAGACACAAAGCTTTTCACATATTCAAACCAGCCATCTCTCTACAAAGCGTCTCAACCTGACACATGTTCTTATAGTGGCAGGGGCAAAGTCATCCAGGCTTTTGTTAAAGTCATAAATGTGATGTCAGCCTTCACATCAGCCTAGTTTAGAATCACTGTATGAGGCAGCAAATTTCTTGGAGACTAGGCCACGTGCTAGAAGATTCTCTGGAGTTAACAGCTTTCACCAGTGTTTTCCATACCCTTGAGGCCTATGATTTCAGATTTTCAGGATGTTATCACAAATACACTGCCTTTCTACCAGGAATGTTCTCTCCGGAGAGGAACCCTGTCGTAGATGGTTTATATCCTCAGGTTCCAGCCATTGCATTCTGAGGCAATATGGTTGCATTTTCTCCTCTCTCTTTGCAGTCTTGTCAGAGAGTCGTGTTTCTCCATAAAATGCATGAGTCTTTGATTTCACTTTACAGTTTTTCAATGACCCGATGAAAAAAGGGGGTTAGGCGTGAGGGTGAGGTAAAAAAAAATATGTATTTTGTCCTTGATCAAGCTGCTTAACCAGAGAGCTAGACATGCATATGGTGACATCACTTCCTAGAGACATAACTGAAGATACGCTAGGAACATAAAGTATGTCTGGCAGTCTAGTCATATTTACACTTAGTGATACTCACATCAAGCTCATTATAATGCAGGGGAGCAGCCTTTGTGTACTGAAACATGTGCAAAAACCACATGTTCAGTGACTGAAGTCATAAATCGAGGTGGTGGATGGTGATCTCATAGACTTTGCCAGTGTGCAGCATGGGAGTCAGCAGCAAGGAGGCTATCTGTCCTATCTTAATTATGGATGCAATGATTGCGTGCTTGGCAGGGCAGTGCAGTGCCAGCCCATTATTCACTGTACCTGGCATCATTATGTGGTGTCTTTATCAGGATTCTCTGTTGAAATCAAAATTGGTGTGCAGTCAACTCATCAAGTCACAGTTCATCTCAATCTTGTGCTGGAACTTGCAATGTTGAAATGTTATTGTGTGTGTGTGTGTGTGTGTGTGAATAAACTAGTTCACATTATGATTTTATGATACATCAAGTTATTGTTGAAACTGTCAACTCACAGGAGTTATATGAAACTAAGTGAACTTCTGAGGACTACAAAAGCTACACCTCCTCGGAGAACAGTCAATGTCAGTTAACAATCTTCACAAGAGGCTGCGAGTAGTGATCCTTTCATGCTACACTGCATTACATGTGGATGTGTCCAAATCCTACTTTCAGGAGATGTTTAGGAAACAGTGGAAAGCTTGAGTGGTCAAGCAATGATTGCGAGACTGAACATCATTTGCTAACTAGGTCCATTTGGAAGTATATAATGACAGTGAATCACCCTAATAAGTAGTTCTACATGCTCTCATGAATACTTGATGATCAGTAGCTATTACAGATCTCAAAGCAACACATTATAGGCACACATTACACATTCTGTTGCAGCAGGGTTAATGTTTTGTACACAAACAAACAAACAAACAAACATTATTTGTTTCTTTTTTTATTTCTTTGACCAAGCACTGCTAATGTGTTGCACTGTATTTCAGAATGGGGACGGCTGGCTAATAACAACTCCTGAGGTAGCCTACCCACCCACACAGCTGTCAGAGCCTAATGATGGCCGACCCTGAGCCCAGGCCTCTGAAGATTAATTGTGTTTACCAGGGAGCCGTTGCTATGAAACCAATATATCACCATGCACCCATCCCTGTCTGTCATTCCATTTATATGACTCTCTACACAAACAACACACCACACACCACTGCCCATGTGCAGTTGTGTTGTCTTTTGGATGTGACATCCTGTTGAAAAGTGAATATGTTCCAAATTATATTATACGAGTGACATCTGAAAGTGCATGCAATATCTTATAAAGGTCATGTCGAACAGGCGTGTGTGTTTGGGGCGTGTTCGATCAGGATTTATAAGTAGTTGTACTATGTGTAACCTATGAGTAGTCTATCGATACATTGATTTTGAATATTTTAATTATCTGTGAGGTTAATACATGGGTGAGGGCTATTCATGGGAATGTATTTCTTGTCATCATTCTACTTAGTCATGAAATCATGATTTGCTTCTGAATCAATTGGTAAGGTGTAGTAAACTGAGCTTAATATATGGGTGAGGTTAATACACGGATAAGGTTAACACATGGTTTTGTTGTTTTTAGTTTGTATAAAACACAGACCTGAGGTTTATACATGATGCGGCTTACATTCAGAAATTGCTGTATTGTGGTTATAGCTTACAGAAAAATGATGTAGATGCTTTGCAACATTGTTGTTTGTAATAAGTGTAATGAATGCCCTGTTGTAATGAATCTCCCCTCTTAGATCTGCTTATCTAAAGTTCCCCTTTAGTCTGACAGGTTATTTGCATCACTGCAGGCTCCGCTTTCTCCAGCCAAAAGGGATCCTGAAAGCCAAGAGGGAAAATACAGATGAAAAATTTAAGAACTTAAGAGATTGCATGCCAAGGCAATTGTTCTTGTAAGCTGATGCTAAGAATAAAACTAGATGGGCAGTTTCTGGTTAAGGTCCTTGGACTACATCAATAACAGTAATTGGAAGCCTATATTCTGTGTCATCCATATTATATTGGTAATAGGGTAATGGCATAACAATGTGGAATATTAATGCTATGCCATTAATGTTATGCCATTATATTTTTAATGGGGTAATAGCATAACAATGTGGAATATTAGTGTCTTTTATATGGTGCATGATCACGCTTTGTTGCTCTCCTGAGACAAGTGACTGTTTCTCCATTGGTTTACCTACATATGAAAATGGTCTTGTGACTTTACAGGGGAGTCGTTCCCAGTCATCACATGGTTTTATGAACGTCCTAGTCCTGGCTGTGATAATTTGGGAGAGCTGGGGATAAGCCAGTATAGTGTTGATGCATGTACAGTATCTTTTGAAGAGTTGATCTTGATGCATATTCAAAAGCTTCCTAAATTAGATTGAATTAGATCTTAAGTGAGTCTGAAAGCCTTTTAGGATTGCTTCCTTGTCAGGCTAATACCATTTTGCTGTGAAAAGGGTTGTCAATAAAACAGCGGGTCATCACTTCAAAGCAACAGATTGGTAGTCTGACAAGCCAGACTGGATCTCTGGTAATGTATGCCACACAATTAAGTCAAAACTGCATTGTCCTTCAGACTTCAATAGGACCTGGCACTGATTGCATGAGAGCCATTCAAGAGCTGAGTGCAGGAGATTGGCGTCTGCAATAAAAACTAAGTATAAAAAATGAAATGGCTCCTATTATGCACTGTTATATGTCAGGTCTTAGGTCAAGTTTTGCATTAGAGAATTAAATTAGCCCATGGATTTGCATAATAACCGTAACATTGGCTCTTCATGAAATGACAGGATTACTGAGGCCATAGCAAAAGGTTATACTGTAGGCTACTGTTGTGTCTACAGTACTCTCTTGCGCTGGTCGAACTATACATATCAACTCTCTCTGGGTTTCAATGTCACTCTTTTACCCACTATATTAAGGTGTAAATCTGTGATATAGAGCGCTGTGAATGACTCGCTAATATGCTGATATCAATGTTTCCATAAATGAAGAGGACTGAACTGGCCTCACAGCGGCATGTTCATACGTGTAGTCTAAAAACACCCCAGTGGTTTTGATCCCTTTGCGACTTGTTTGCAGAATTAAATGCGCGGTTTGGAAGATCCGGCTAACATATTGTAAAAACAAAAGTGTGATAAAAGAACGTATGCTATTGCAACAATATTCATAAACGTTACACGCAAAACGAATCATGCCTTGTCTAGAGATTGTGTCGGCTGACAAGGCTGGCTCGCCCTCCCTTCGTCCCCTTTCTCTCCCTCACTCTCTCCTATCTTCTTCGTTCCCGGTTGACGTCTGTTCTACATACAGTCATCTAGCCATCATGCGAGAGCCATGAGGGCAGTCTGGCGCTGAGGACAAAAGATTGCATTGGACCGGAGAATTTGTTTTAATGTCACCGGTCAGACTTATTCGACCCTCTTTTCCGTTGTAATTTGTTCCGTGGTGTCCTGAGGGTATATCACCATGGATTTGTCATTTATGGCTGCGCAGGTAAGATGAATCTATACCCAACGTTATCGTGGAGCATTTGACGTGGTCAAAGACAACTTTTTAGATATAAATGTGCCGGATTTTTATTAAAAAGTGCAAAGTATCTAGATACATTTCATACAAGGTAATAGTCTAACCACCTAATTATAACATTCCTATCAAGGAGAAGACTCGTCAGTTTCCGAACTTGATCTTGTGTGTAAGTGATGATATCGTTGACATTAATGTATCCTATCAAGCTTTCCTCCATTATAACTTGCAACTGTTGTACCGTGTACTTGAATATGCATCGACAACATTAGAGATGGCTTTGCGTTTCTCTACAGGTGAAAATGTGTAAGTTATACCTTCGCCATGCCGTCAGACGCGCGCAGTTTCAGGAGCGCACTCTCACACAGATGTATGGGCTTCTTAAACAGCCACACACAAACGCACACAAGTATGTGTGGGTGGCAAGTAAGCAGATATAATTAAACAGAGCAACATGATGAAAAAATAATAAACTGTCCGTCTACAGCTACATAGATTTAATGCATTTACGTGTTCTGGAGCTCTGTCTCACATATTTTTAGTCAGCTGGGATATTGGATTAATTAGATTTTAATGTAGTTAGATTTTATCAATAGTTATCCAGGTCTACCAGGAGTATGCCAACATGTTTGGATGGACAAATTAAAAAGTATAATTAGCTAATTCATCACATTGAATAGGGAAGGCTGAACAGAGAGAATTTAATTGGGAGAATGAATGTTCCCAGTTTTACTTATGATGTAGTTTTGGCTGTGTTTTAATTTTGAGGATGACTTTTCATCATCTAATTAACTGTTAGATCATTTGTTTGCTGTATTGCATTGCAAGGTGTCAATTTATTCCACTTTGTGACCCTCTTAAGCAAGATATCAAGATGTCATGGAGTAATGGAGGGTGAAAAATACCTCAGAGCCAATTTTATGAGTATCCCAAAAGGAAGTCACATTTATACTGACATTATTTTTCAACTTGTTGGTCGATAATTTGGATTTCGTGAACATCATCTCAAAGAAGCCATGTCCAAATGTCACCTGCATATTATTTGAATATTTTCGCCTGAATTTAGAGACTCGTGCAAATGACATGACCTACCATGAATCTGTAATCACATCTGTAGCTTTTAGAAGTACCCTTGTTCTCCCATAAGCTGTAGCCCACAGAAACACAATTTAAATGTTGCCATTTGTTTATGTTATTTGTTTATTATAATGTTTCAGTCTATCCATGTCTGTGTTGTGTAAAATGAGGTGTTAGTGGTGTTTGTAGACAATATTTATGTTAAGAACACCCTCCCATTGCAAGAAAGAATTCAAGGAAGGAATTGGTTAAATTAGTTTCTAGTGGGAATTAGACCTCTTACTCATATCGTTGTTGCTAGTGGCAACCAAGTATGTCCATATTTGCAGCTTTTTGGTCCTGAGAAGTTTATAATCTGTAGTTTTTCCTCACTTTATTTTCTCACAGCTGAAATGGAGAGCAACTCAACCATTTTCATTTCAAAGATGCGTCTCACAGTGTGAATTCTTTCCATAGATGGTAAAATGGTTCTTTTGTCTCACCAACACAGAGAGGCAGAGTCAGTTACATGTTGCTATCTGTTCTCTTTTAGGACCAAAGAAATGTAGTTGCTGTAGTTACCTCCTTCATTCAGAACATGTCTACCTCTAGCTGAGGTCTGCTGTCTGCTCTGCTGAAGTCTGTTTTCCGCTTGTCTGTTCTCTCTCTCTGTCTTTCTTTACCTTTCTCTCTTTCTGCAGCTCTCTCTCTTCTCCACGTCTCTTTCTGTCTGTGCCTAGCTGGTTGTCCGAGCTGTTTCACTGTCTGGCAGCGACTGTGTTTCTCCCCGGCTGCAAACACCTGCGAGGAGAGTGTGTGTAGAGATCAAAGGGCAGACAGAAGGGGAGTTGATACCACTCCGCTCGCCAGCTAGAGCGAGCTCTCTATTAGTCTCTGTCAGTGTCATCTCTTCCGTGCTGTCTGTCTTACTTTCTCTCCTTCTCTTGCTGTCAGTCTCTCTTTTTTCAGTCTCTGATCTCCTTGTTATTTTCTAACTATCCACCTCTATCCTCCAGTAACTGGTTTCTTTTTGTCTTTCTTGTCTTTCTTTCTTTCATATCCCTTGTTGTATCTCTCTCTCTGCTTTCTCTCTCTCTCTCTCTCTCTCTCTCTCTCTCAATTCAATTCAAATTCAAGAGTAGCTTTATTGGCAAGACTCATTGAAGCAGTGTTGCCAAAGCTGACATACAACAATACAAACAGATAAAATATCTGGGAACAATAAGGTAAATAGATCAATATATAAAAATAAAGAAAGAAACTTTAAAAAAGAAACTTACAGGGACTGTATAATTATACAAAATAATTAATAAAAAAAATAAGGAATAAAAATAAATAGTAATAAATCTAGGTAAATAAATCTCTCTGCTCTCTCTCTCCCTCTGCTCTCTCCTGCAGACTAGCAGCAGGCTGCTACTTCAATATTAATACCAGAGGCCAGCTTCAGACAGTGGAGCAGTGGAGCTGCGTGGCAGGGAAAGGTGTCTCTAAGAACTAGGAATAGGTGCCCCTAACCCAAACCACTCCCTCGAACTCTACATGCACCTCCCCCCCCCCACTTGTGCTTGATAGCTGAACATGTTACCATGTTACCACCTTGCTCGATTCCAGTCGTCTCACAGAAAAGGGTATTCAAGGTTCAAAGCAATCTGAAGCCTTCTCATGCATCTCATTGTGCACCACCATTCGATCTCCAGTGGTTAAACGTCCACCCTGTCTGAATATCTGAGTCTGAGTTCACAGCTAAGTTCCTGGCCAAGAGCTAGTGATTCTCTGTAATAGCCCCAGTTGTAATGAACCACAGTTCATTGCCAAATGTCCCCCCCACCCCACCCCCAAGCACAATCTCCAAAATTTCTTTCATCTTATCCTTCATTTTGTGTCCTTCATGCAAATGAATCTGTGGCTTTATTCTTTGTGACAGATGATGACGGATGGTGGGGGTCGCTATGGTTTTTCATAATGGCCCTGATTATGGCAGAGATTTCCATTATTGCTCCCGGACTCGTTCCGTTTATCTCCAGACGCAGATAGCGATGCTGCTTCTTCTATCTCTAATTGAATTTCGCTGTTCCGCTCAACTGGTGCAGAACAGAGAGGGGTGACTTTTTTGCAGTGCCTCTTTGTAACTTTGTAAGTTTTTTTTTAAATTATTATTGTGATTGGTATCTTTCAAGGTTCATTGTACAGTAAGATCAAGAGGCCTGTATCTGTTCTACATGGCTTAATACTCCTCTTTGTAACTTTTTTTTAGTTTTTTTTATGTATCATTTACTGTATTTATTTTAATTTATTTAAATTTAATTCTTAATCAGTGTCTGGTTTGGTTCTCTGTCAAATCAGGTCATGAGGCCAGATGGCATTCAGACTGACATACTTTTTTCACCTCTAGGCAGCGAAATTCAATTGTCTACTTATGGAATGAGGCAACATGACCGTTTCTACACGCCTCGCATTCAATATAAGTGAGGGACAAGATGAAAAAAAAAGCAAGGCGCTCAAAGTTAAAAATAGTTTAACTTTTGAGATGCCGTTTTTTTTCAACAATGGGTCGTTGCTTAGCAGCCAGTCATAGCTAAGCCTGTGAGTTAGCAGTTTAGCCAAATATATGCTCTCATAGCAACAAGATGTACATAACCAGTTTCAACCTTGCATGTTTTTGTCACTCCCATGAAAACCATGAACAGTGCCTAAGACCTATGAGCTCCTGTCGCATTCAAAAAATCTCTGTTTTCAACATTTCCCTGTATTTTACTGTGGATTGCTTCAGTTTTTATGTATGCTAAAATATGCTGCCATTGCATGAAATAGAACACACATGTGAAGGCATCCACCAATGAAGCGTATGGTCTGGTTTTTATTATTCATTCTTGAACACTGCACTTTTTGAACTTGAATAGGGGACTTTTAAGCTCCACATAAAATGGTTCAGTGCTTTGCCAGGACTTTTCTACTGGTTTGCAGTGGCCTTGAAAAGGACACGGTTTTCCACAGCTTTTACCAGGAGGTGAAAATAGCCCACTCATCATTCTTTCTATTGTCATCCTTCATCTACTCACTTTTCTTTCCTTTATTTAACACCCTGCCATGCTTCTTCCTGTCATTCGTCTAATTACAGCGCAGCCTGGTATCAGCTGGGCACTGCCACATGCCCACAGGCGCCACCAACCCATTGGCAAGGGCACCAATGCAGCTGGTGCCAGCCAGCGTCAGTCAGACTGACCACAGCTGGTGCCTGGGGGGAAAGTCCTAGCTGAAATTGAAGTCTGAGCCTTTGGGCTGTGGGTGGTATGGATACAGCTGATCAGACAAACTTTTTGTGCATCAGTGGATTGCTGGGACAGGTTGTTTATTTCATAGGGAAGTAGTCTAGATATGAAAGGCAACTTTTGTTTGGGTCCATTTCTGTGCCAGAGAAGCAGATTAGTAAATCACTTCATTGTTGGGGTTTTTTTTATTATTATTTTGTAAATTCTGTTGGTGAGGTAGATTGTTTTTCCTCTTAAATCCTTTTTTGCATGTGTGTGTATGACAGAATGAATAATGGTTTAAATGGTGAGTGCGGCTGTTGGGGAAGGGATTGATAGGAACATCATACACACACACACACACACACACACACACACACACACACACACATATATATATTTACATATTCCTTAAGACCCTCCCTGAGAGACTAAGCCTAGGTTGTACTACATGTCCCCTGCTGAATATGAGATTGTGTGACTGACCTGCAACCCACCCCTAAGAAGCAATCTCCTAGAATACCTTATTTATGTGTATCATTCATTTCCTGCCTTTGCCATTGCAATTGCTATCAGTGGTTGATGTGGTTTTGTTGAGAGGGTCTAACCGAATAAACACCATCATCGGCCAGGTTCTGAGAGATTGGAGAGAATTACCTTGTGAATTGTCAGCCATCAGCCATCAGCCATATGACTCTCAACCTTAGGGGTGCGGTGTGCTGTGGTGTGGTGCTGTGTAGTGCAGCACTGTTTACTGCCTGTGCTGTGTGGCCAGTTATCTATTCATCTGCCTGTTTTGTGTTTCTGACCCTAAATTTGCCTCTTTATCTCTCCCCTTAGCTCTCTTTTGTCTCATTTTGTACCTTGACACACGCTTGACACACTTTCCCTGTGGCAGCGTTGCCTATAAAATTCTAAATAAGACAGAAAAGTGGTACATTGCAATAAGGGTGTGTTGGTGCGGAGTGGTGTTGGGGGAGGTAACAGCTTCTCAATACCTTGCCCGTTGTTCGCTGTGCTCTCCCGTGTGCCGTGTGCAAAGCCAATGGAAGGCAAATAGTTTTAACGATGGTCTTGCTCTTTTGGGCCTGGCCCCACTTGCAGAAGTGCCAGATCAGAATGTAATTATATTTGGTGGCAGACTGAGAGCCTCTGGCCAAAGTGCCTCTGATATTGGACGCGGCCAGAAGATGATATGAGTTACCCAGACAGTGCCCTTTGGAGATTTGGAGTGGGAGGGGGTGGTTTTAATGGAACAGCAGTTGGCCATCTGAGAGAGTGAAATATCAGGCAATGAAGGTCTGGGTTGTCGTCAAAAAGAGCATGCCTGTGACATGATCGCTGCTTCAACCTCAAAATTTCATCAGCATTGCAAAATTATTGCTATGTTTTGATGGCAGCATCAGAAAAGAAAGCAAAAAGGGGATAGAACAGGCTCGTGTCACCAAGTGATTCTGCTCAATTTCTTCTAGCTCCACCACAGCATCAGGGTGTCAGGCGTAAGCTTCGGTTCGCACCATCTCTGAATTGGGATCGGCCAATCAACGAACAAAGGGAGGGCTGAAAACGATGACATTGAATTCAAACACTGCGTTCCAGCGCGTAAAATTCGTCACAACCAAACAGTAGCAATTGATTGAAGTAGGAAGTATTTTACCACCGTGGAGCAAATACATGCCAGTTGATAGGTTTCAAGTGAAATTATGTGAAAGCGACTGATGCATCTGGCTAGTAGAATGTATCGTATAAGCAGATATTGCATTTGCTTAAACTTAAGTAAAAAGAAGAAATTTCTATAGATTGCTACAGTTACATTCCAGTCTGAAAGATGCCGAGCCCATTTCGGATGCCATTACTTTTTATGGGTGTCTGAATGCTGATGGGTTTGGAGGCAGTGGATGGGTATGGGTGGGGTGGGGATGATTTGGACTGGGCCAGTGATGGAATGGAATGAAGAGGGAGGAGTTGTTTTGAGAAAATAGAAGGAAAATGGAAATGACAGTGCTTTGTGGGGGACACCACCAATCCTTTCACAAGCGAATGAGTCATATTCTGTTGCCAAGGGATGCCTCCATCTCTCTCTCTCTCTGTCTCTGTCTATCTCAATCTCTTTCTCTGCTCCTCCCCCTCTACACTGAGGAAAGCCTGACTTAATGACCAACGTGGGCAGCTGACAGTCCGTAAAGGATAATGTATTGGCCACCGGTCATCATAATAAAATATTTCCCGACAGCACGAACAGGAACCCGACGCTGAAGTGAATGGAACCTCCCGCAGCATTCTGGAGAGCCATGTAATTAATTAACATAACTAAAATTACCCTCCGTCTGTATTTTGGCTCTGGCTGGTATTCCGATGGAAGCTTATGATCCCTCTACATGCACTGTCTCATTTACTCACTCAACAGAGGTAGATGAGGTGGGACACTGTTTTGTGGAGCCATGAAGGTTGTAATCACTGCTACAACCAGCTGATAACAGGGAATGGTGTGATGAGGGTTTTATTGGTAGGAGATATCTGTCTGACAATCTCCTTATGGTTTTTCCACCACATAATTTGTGTTCAGTGCTTGGCCACGGTGAAGATGCTTGTGAAGTGCTTAACTGATTAAACCCCATAGCTAATCATTTAATTACAGGGTGCCTCATTGTTGTGCTATTTAAAGATTCATCTTCAACAGTCTTATGCTGTTGAGAAGTAATTGATTGATGCAGTTCCAAACGGTTTGAATCTGTTCTGTTGGTCTGTTTAGTAGCTCCAATCATCAACTTTGTGTAACAGGATCTGAGGTGAAAAACTAAACATGGTTGTTTACTGTAAACAGAAGATGACAGTTAACTAAGAATCGGAAAATCCTGTCTCTCGAGCCAGCCAAGAAAAGAATCAAGTGCTTTACTAAAAGCCAGGAAGAAAGATGAGAAATTAGATCTAGACCACTCACAAACCAGATGGGTGAAATAAATCAGCTCACGACAAGTCAAAACCCCATATCACTGGAACGATTTCATAAAAAATTAAAATGTTTAAATAGAGCAAATGCCCAAACAGATGGATTCCGCCTGTGAAGCAAATAAGCGGACAAATGTCAGGAGGAAATTAGATGGTCAGCGAGTGCTTTCATACTGTAAATATACAGCACAGTAATCAGGCCCTGGAGGGAGGCAGCCAAGCACAGCCAGGTGAACATTCCCATGCTCTGGTCCCCCTGGCATTATACATTGCCTATATGTGTGTTCCCACACATAGGCTCGAACACAGTTCTCACATCACTGACCAGACTTGCTTGTGTGTGTGTAGATGTGCATGAGCACATGAGTTTGTGTGTGTGTGTGTGTGTGTGTGTGTGTGTGTGTGTGGAAAGGTCACCAATTGGGCAGCTTATTAGCCTAGCAGCAAGTGTGGTGGAGGGAATTTTAGTAGAGTGTGAATGAGGGTCCAGAAAATGTCCTGTTTTTGTTCTCCACAATGTTCAAAAATGTGGATATAAGAACTTATTACAGCACCAGTTAACCCTCTGCTTTTGTGCTGCCAGTGTATGGTGGGAAAATATGTACTGATGCAAGATCCAAAGTAGGTTGTGCATCAAAAGCAGGTCTCCTGAAGAGAAGAGCCTTCATAGCCTCATCAGGAGTTGGATGAAGATGTGCCCCTGTAGATCAGCGCATCTGCAATGTTTTGAGTTCCATCTATCATCAGTCGGTAGATTTCACAAGTTAATGCACGATTCCATTAGAGTTGGCAGTCATTAGTATGCAAATTAAATATTGCTTGTCAAAGTCTCATCATGGGATTATAGAGTCCCTATATGTTGAGACACTCCTTGCGGTCTTGGAGCCGTCATTTCGTGACTAGTTAATGCTTCTATTGCGTTTAATTCAGAAACAAACATTTGAACTTGATTTTTTTCCTAGACATTTCCTCTTAAGCACTCTGTAATGACAGTTGCCAGCAGAAAGTATTTGTAGATAAATAGACTCAAATTATTTATATTTGAACATAATTCTTTAAGTTTGCATTGTCAAAATCCTCAAAACAGTGCCACAATGATTGAAACCAAGATGTTATTTTCACCACCATAATTAACATGGGGTCACAGACTTTGGCAGTGCTCCACACACCAATGGCGTACATTTTGTGGTGTGATAATATTACCCAGGTGAAAAAACAAATATGACACCACGAGGGTGTGCTGTCGGAGTTCTTCATCTTGTAGCAAACTGTTGCAGCATAAAAAAATCTGTAACTCTTACATAATCGCTAATAATAGTGGTTGATGAGAGACAGCACCTCTCTGATTCATACATGGAGGCATTTCAACAGCAAAGAAAATCTGAAGAGACTAACACAGTTTTTCCCGTCTGGTCTTTCTCTCAATGGTTTTCTGCACCGTCAGGGCCTCTTGCAGAGCAACAGAAAATCAGCCAACTAGCTCTCTCTCCCTACAGCTCCCTAGTCCATTTCAGTATCTCCTGTTGATGTGCAGTGGGGTTTGAAATAGATGCTGCTGGCAGAGAGCAATGCCTCTAGATATCCTCACTGGTCCACACCACTATCAGACACCTGCAGCCCCTGCCTTCCTTTATCTACAGATGTGACACGATGGGACTGTTAGCTATTAGCTTTTGTTATCCAATTGTTCCATTGTTGTTTAGTCTCTGAAATCAGTGCCAGGATAAACAGAAACAACATTAAAAGACAAATTAAAAAGCAGGAATATGAATGCTCTCTAAAAAACATGGTACAAAGTGCCCCACGGGAGAGAAGCTTATTTATGCGGCTTTTAGATGGGTTGTCAGTCTAGGATATGTTTGGGGAATTCATCCCAGATCCATCTGTTGACTCGCCAACCTAGCTTCCCCCCCTTCCTTGTTTTAGTCTCCTCTGAGGCTGTTAGAGTTTCACCTGGCCAATCAGTGATATTTGGCTTCCTTGTGACGCTATGGGACCTCTTGATGTGTTTATCCATTTGACATTTGCACAGTCACAGAGACCTTTTGTCTCTCTGTTATTGTCATTCTGTGCAGGGCATGCCTGCATGTCAGCGTCTTTCTCTATTTGATCACCTGGCTGAAAAGGAACAAACACCCAAAGAGCAAAGAGTCTCTCTTTGACATTCCCGTTCTTCCCCTTCTATTTAATTCCAACACGCTCTGTTTCGGTCTCTGAGTACCTCATTTCTGCTCTCAAAATATTTAATAAATCTGAACTGACTAAAGCATGCTGCTAGGCCAGCTGTGACCCTCCCAGTCTCAAAAAAATTAATTCTTTTTCTGTCTTTCTTTCTTTCTTTCTTTTTCTTTTTCTTTCTCTCTTGCTTTCTTTCACAATTCCATGGCTCCATTCTTTCAAGGAATGACTGAGCTACAGAACAGAACAGAAGGATTAAAAGACATGAAGGGCAAAAATAGCTATATGGCTCGACTGTGTCGAGGGTGCTCTATCTTTAGCACAATGCTAATGCTCATTTGTGCTACCTAGGGAAATGGCTTTGCTCCTTGTGTCAGATTACTTACGATCCGTCATCTCCTATTGAAGAACATATCAGCTACACAACACCAAGCAGAACCTCATTTTCACTCCTTCTTTGTGCCCTGTCAGATCAGTGTTCAGACTCCATGTTCTATGAACCTTTTATAGTTTTCCCCCAAATACTGTAGGCTTCGAGAGAGAGAGTTTACTTATTAGCTTCATAGTGGTTCTCACATGATTTCTGTTTTAACATTCTGTTATGTTATATTTCGTTAGCAGAAGTAGTTTGGGAATGAAACAGAAGGTTAGATTTAGATTTTATGCCTGAAACAGCTATAGCTCTCAAAAATGAAAACTCAGAGTGTACTGTATTAATAGTCATTATAAGATCTCACAGAGATATTGACACAGACCAGTTGGCTGATTTTCTGTCCTCTCTTTGCAGATATTTATGTATACAATGCAAAAAAGAGGAAGGGCATCTTTTGATGTATTTTCTAGCCCATGTTGATATCATTAGTACCCTGCTGTAGAGATGGTCTGACAGCAGGAGACATGGTAAATGCCATGGTAAATGACAGCATGACAGAAGCCCTGGGGGGGGGGGGGGGGGGGGGTGCTCCTGAAATATTGAGATACTGAGTGTCTTTGACAGGATCTCAGTTTACTGGAGTAGATCTGGGAATACAAGTACAGATAAATATAAACATATAAATTCACACACACGCACACACACACACACACACACACACACACACGCACAAACACACACTCACACAGACACATACACACACACACACACACACACACACACACACACACACACACACAGATAAAGAAGGTCAGAGAGGGAAATGGTAGTAGCATTACCTACATATTGACACCCAAGCATTGCAGGATTAAGTCAAATAAGAATACCATGTTTTTTGTAAAGTATTCAATTTTTGCATTCAACTCGGGCTTATTTATTTGCCATGTCTGTTGAGACTGTCATGCATTTTCCCAAACCACCCTAAGACAAGAGCCCTGGTATCAAAGCGCTGGGGAGATAAACATCTGTTACATATTCAAGCCAGTGATACATTATTTAAAATCATGCTCACTTGAATTTTTAATAAACCTGTGTGAGCAAACAACTCTCAAGCAGGAAACAGATGCTCCTGGAACGCAGGATTTTCATCACAGTTATTGACAAATCACTTCAGCAATTCTGCCAGGGTGTACACAGGTTCATCCATGTTACCAAAATGCTTATGTTTGTTTGCAATATACTAATAAATGAAAATAAAACAAACAAACAAACAAATCCTGTAGGTGTGTTTACTGGCAGAATAAGTTTGAGCAATGCATTAGTAATGATTTAAAAGTTTGTTAGGCTGCTTATTACTAATGAATAAACAAAATTGCCAAGTCACTCTCAGAACTAAAATGGCAGTCAAAGTATCCTTGTCTAACCTTACCACAAAATGAAATGGCAATAAAACTATAGGTTTATATTGTGTGATACAGGCCACTGGTATGACTGTATTTAGTGTAGAGGCTATTGTACTGTTGTCAGGATCAGACAGAAGGACAGGATTAGTTTTAGGTATTAGTAGAAGAAAGATGCTGCCTTTTTTTACAATATGTTTTGTCTGTCCACTGTGTCTTTCAGTAGCCCTAGAGAGATCCTCAGAGATGGCGATCTCATACGTTTTCTCCCGTGTTCTAAGATGTGCATATATAGGCTACATATGTTTATTATGTGGCTCGGTAGCAGTATATGCATACATGTCACATCAAACAGATGGACAGCCTGTACAAGGACTCTTTGTTTTCTCCAGCAAATGACTGCCTCCCCACCTCTCACCATCCCTGGACTGGAACATTAAGAGCCAGCTGTGGCTGTCCAGTATTGATCATTGTGCACTGTGCAGTTCTCGCTCTCATACTAAGAGATAATGAGAAGGACGTTGACCTCTGTGCTTTGCCGCTCGGAATGGACGACATTGTGAGGGACTTCATAATGTTCCACACGCTTTCATAGCAGGGCAATTATAAAGTGAGAATAGGCTGAGAGAAAGAGAGAGAGACAGAAAGAGAGGCTGCAGGCCATCACATAAGTGACATTTAGACCACTGAATATGGAATTCTATGCAGACACATTCATCTGAACTCTTGGGACCAGATAAGGTAGCATTCACTCCATGCCTCAATCAAATTGTGCATGGAAAGATGCTTTTATTTTGTGTGATCAATCCAAAGCTTCCTAGAGAGTTTTTTGGAGAGGGGCAAGATAAGCCTGAGAAAACTCATCACCTGTTTGCAGGTTTTATCTCACTCTCTTTCTCTCTCTCTGTGTGTTTGGGGAAGGGATCTTTTGTTCCTTTCTAGATGGAAATGTGTCGATAACTTCAACCCGTTTTATCATCTGTGTGTGTGTGTGTGTTTGTTCAGCCGCACAGGTTTATTTATTTATTTAAAATAAATTATTGATTTCATTTCCTTCTCTTTTTTCCCTTTGCCTTCATGTCTCACTGTATACCTGAGGCTTAATTTATTTCCATTGATTCCAGGGCGGTCTTGTGGAGAACATCATCATCACACCCACCCATTCTCCCGACCCCCCACCCCCACCACCCACACACGTACACACACACACACGTGAACACAACATCTGCGCACACACACACACACACACACACACACACACACAACATCTGCGTGCACACACACACATACACACACACACGAACATCGACACACACACATACATCTAAACAACATAGAAGCAGCCTCTTCACTCTAATGTTTATGGTCTTGTGGTCTTGGAGTGAACCTGGATTTTCGATCCGTCAGTTTGACCTTAATCCCACATGTCCCTTCACCACTGCCCTTGGCAAAAGGGAAACTGCTGGTTCTCATAGCAGACAGTAGCCTCTACATTTTATTAGCTTGCTAGTAGCGTCCTGAGAGCTAAAAACAATGCACCTGAATCTAGTGTTAATGCCACCCCCATCTCCCTCGATCAATGATCAAACACTCAATAGCGTTGCCATGTGTCAAGGTTTCATTTAGATGTGATTGCTTTCAGTATTTCTTGTGTAGTGTGAAGGTCAGAAGTAGGTAGTACTAATTGGGTTTTATAACGAGGAAGTAATTGAGCTGAACTTGTCACAGAAGCCTTGGGAAAATGCCATCTGAAGGTGATAGACTCCTAGTTTGGTTCCGAGAGAGTCTGTTGTATTTTTGTGTTTGGAAATGTTGTGTTGTTTGCTCAGCCAATTACCTGCAGGGTTCACAGGTAGCTGCAGAACAAGGCCAGGGTCTGTCAGCTCCTATTTTACCCAAGCGAGGAGAGTACCATATAGTAGTAATAGCACTACAAACCTCACAAACCAACACACCCAAAAATAAACATAATCATGCACACACACACACACACACACACACACACAAACAAGCAAACACACACAAAGATACACACATGCACGCACACGAACACACTCTCACATGCAAGTATGTATTCTACTTCTGACGCAATGTGTTAATTGGCAGGAATAGCATGTAGCTCAATTCAAACTACTTTATTGGGGATTTTGGACACCGTACACGCTGTAGGTTTTAGTGGAATTTTTGGGTGCAGCACACACACAGAAAATGAAGAGCCAGGGGAGCAAGTCACTGAATTTGACAGCATTTTGGATGATCATTCACCAACTGTAGCTTCCATGTATTTCTCTTTAAAATGAATAGTTTGTGGATGAATGGTGACATTTTTGGGGAGTGTAGTGACAAATGGTGGCAGAAGAGACTTTTTTGTCAAGACAGATTGAGCAGTCCTATACAATGAGGACCCCTGCTGAAAACAGCTATTTAGTCTAATCCCTGTATGGAATCTTAATTCTTATATGGAAAACAGGCTCTATGAATTATACCAACTGCAAATTGTCAGTACATATATGAATGTACTCGGAATAGCTAAATGCTTTTACCTACAGTGCATAAAGGGCATTCAGCAGAGAGCACTGGGCCATTGACTGCCACATATGACCCAAGGTCACAACCTAGCCAGTTAGAAATGGTTTGACGGTTAACTCAGAGCATAAATTAGCAGTTTTCTTAGTGAAATGCTGCCTTTCTTGGCCAGGGCTCAGGACAGCTGTCTCAATGTGACTACCCTGGTTAAACAAAGGTTACTGGAAATACTGGAACTAAAAAAAAAAAAAAGAATTAGTACTATAAAGTCCTATAAAAGATCACCTCTGAGTGCCATAGTTGTCAGTTGATAGGATCTTCTATTAAAGATCAGTGTACTTAACTAGAGTCATGCAGATGATGCAGCTCCAGTGACTCTAATGCAGCTTTGGTGCTACAGCTTCAGTTAAGCATGGATCTTGCATAAATGTAAAAAAGTGTCACTATTGTCATTACTGATAAAATGTGATTGGAAGTTTGCAGTTCTGTGTTCTCAATACCTGTGTATAATATGGTAATTAGTGTGCACCTATATGTGTTTAGATTGATTTTGAGAAGCATCTGCTAAGTGCTTCCATATAAATGTTTTTGATTGCTTAGCAGACAACTTTGTCCACGTATATAGAAACAAACACATCAAACCAAGCCACCACACACGCACACACACACACACACACACACACACACACACACACACACACACACAAACACACACACACACACTTTTGAGAATGCAGTTGCACGTCTGGTTTTTAACCAGCCAAAAAGGGCACATGTCACACCTGTGTTGACTGAACTCCACTAGTTCCTTAGCCACTCGCATCAAATTCAAAACACTAATGTTGGCCTACATGGTGATTGATGGATCTGCTCCCATGCTTAAGTCCCACTTAAAGTCCTATGTTACCACTTTGCTCCTCCAAGTAACATTATCTAGCATGGCCAACACCTCACATAGATCAATGCCGACTATTCTCATCTGTTGTTCCACACCGGTAGAATTACCTTCCAAGTGCTACCAGAGCAACTCAGCTCTTCCAAGAATGTCTAAAAATTTCCGAATACTAGGAATGCACTTTCAATGCACCTCCCTCTCTCTTTCTACACTGCACTTTCATGTTAAAATACTGCAAATGTTATGTTACCAATATAGACTCTTAGTTAGTCTTTAATTGTGCCGTAGCTTGAATGTTTATCCTCTTTTGTAAGTCGCTTTAGATAAAGGCATCTGCTAAATGCATAAATGTAAATGTGAATGTAAAATGTCACATACACCCCCACATTGGTAAAGCATGCATCTGTCACTTGCAGACACGAGGAGGATGTGACATGCACCTGTTAGGGAGCTTGCAAAGAGCAGGGAAACATGGCAGGGGAGGGAGTAGCTGGTAAAAGGGAGTGTGTGTATGTGTTTGTGTGTGTGTGTGTGTGTGATATGGGAAGAGGGTTGTTTTTCTCCCTTTCCTCTAGGGTATTTTTAGCCCATGATTGGCCTTCCAGGGCAGAGCGGGATGACTGGATACCCTTGCTACTCCCAGCTGTTACCTAAGTCCCCCGCTGAGAATGTCCGTTGAGGAACATGGCACCCCTTACTTTTAGAAGTGCCTAGAAAGCCCTCAGCTTGTTACCGAGGCCCTGCATTTGTTCTTTGTTTACAGGTTCTCACTGGCAGGGAAAATGCCTTTTCAGTGTGAAGGGCAAAGCGTTTCAGGGCAGAGATACAGTATTTCATATTTGTAGTATTATATCTACCAAAAAGAGACCTCCAGCTGTTTTGAGCATATCTTTCACAGTATGGAGTTTGACTTCGATGCTGAATCTTGCATAATATAGAGTGTTAGTGCTGTGCACAATGCACTTTAGCATATTGTGTACTTATCACAGTGTAACACATTCATGTTTACTGTACATAGTGTATCAGTCAAATTGTTATCACATTTTTATATACTTTGCCTTGACACAACAGTTTTTTTCTTGTTTCCTCTCCCTCAGATCCCCGTCATGACGGGTGCCTTCATGGACTCGTCGCCCAATGATGACTACAGCACCGACCACTCACTCTTCAACTCGTCGGCAAGTGTCCACGCCGCCTCCATGGCAACCCACAACCAGCCGGAGGAACAGCAGCCCATGTCACGGGATGCCATCTGGCTCTGGATAGCCATCACTGCCACCATTGGCAACATAGTGGTGGTCGGCGTGGTTTACGCATTTACCTTCTGAAGACTTGATTGACAGCGAATTGACGGAGCGTCTCTCGGACTGTGTACAGGTGATGAATAGTGATAGTGGACGAAGAAACTTAGCTTCTCAGAACATGGATGTGAAAACCCAACGAAAGCACTTTTCCTTCCCCCATGTTTTTGTTTTTATATTATTGGCTGTTTATTTTACTAATCACAAGAATTGATGGATTCCTTTCACATTCTTTTCATTTTTTTCATGTTATGTTAATGAAACATTGAAATGACTTACTCTGACTGAAGAGTTCAAAACTGGACAAAAACTGCTGCCAAAGGTTTAGGTCGTTAAGATTTTTTAAAAAACAATTTTTTTGCTTTTAATTGGCTTAAATGCTCTATCATGTGCTTTAAATGTACTCAGTGTTAGTTTTAGAACTTACCTTTGCCAAGTGCAGTCCTGTACAGTCAACTGTAATTTTCTTGTCACTATCTACTGTAGGCTACAGATCTGAACATCTAAACACTGCCTTGTAATCTGTTGGTCCTTGGTGTGGATGCCAAACACAATGGTCAATGCAACTGCAATGGTCATGAAGTCAAGACAGGTATAGAAAAGAGCCACAGATCACCAAAACTAACGGACCAGCAGAATGACTGCATGTTACCCCAGCACCCACAAACACACAACCTTTTTGGAAAAGGCCGTGCCAGTGAGGGTGACTGTGTGTCTCAATAATGAAACGAACTGCTGTTCTTTTCTAAACACCTTGATTGCTAACTAGACAATCTGTTCCCTGCAGTCCTTTTTCTTTCCTGCTGGAGTTTCCAGCGCCAACTTTTTGCCATTCCACCTGTTCCAAAAATTGCAATTGGCATATATTCTCAGTTCAATCACGGCCACTGAGATTGTTTCAGTTCCAAGGCAGCCTGTCCTGCATCACCCTTATGCATGGTTAATAAATACTAAATCTGATTGGTAAGAGCTGGAAGGTCAGATTCATTTTGGCGCTGTCTCAAATCACAGTAATAATCTGTATACTCTCACAAAGATAAAAATGAAAAAAGAAAAAAAAGGTCTTTGGGGGTGTGTTGAAAATGATAGCGAGAAGTCCATTTGACTCTGTGCTGCGACATAGGCCTAACGGTGCAGAAAGAAATGAGTTTGAAGCTGGAAAAAAACACTGCCCCATTGTTGTATTTGGCCAATTCCACAGCTCAACAAAATGAGAGTCTGCCTGCTTTTAATGAGCTCTGGATAAGAGGCTGCCGTTGCCATGGTGACCCATCCACCCTGTCTTCATCCCTCCTGAACACAGAGTGTTTGGTACCCATTCACAGTCCCTTTTTTGTCCCTGCAACACACCACATTACTTGAATCCTGGCAAACTTCCTTATGCCGAGTGCTCTTATTTGCAGAGTAGTGACAACAAACCTTCTTCCCTTGCCAGTAACTACCCTAATGCTTACCCTGGGTGAGTTACACTACATGTTTCTGGCTTGAGCTTCCTCTTGACATTCTAATATTTATCTTTGTTGGATGCTTCCCCTCCACACAGGACACACACACACACACACTTTTCTACCACCCATTTGCCTGGCATTGGTCCAGGCAGCAGGATGAGTGAAAGCATTAAGGTAAAATGCAGTGTTGTTATTCCCTCGAGGTGTGTGTGTGTTTGAGAGGGTTGGGAGGGGAGGGGGTAGACTGGCTAATAAAGTGTCTGTAAATCTCACACACTCCCTCAAGTGTGAGGCAAAGGTCAAGCAGAGGTTTTTAAAACTGTCTCTCATTAGCACATCGCCACACATCCCAGCCCCCAAATGCCTGCACATCTGTGACAGTCGCTGAAGGATCTAATCCTTGGAGGTGTTCCAGAAAGCCTTTTTTTGGTTTTCTTTTGTCTGAGAGTTTTAATTTACGAGGCAATCCTTTCACAGACACATCTGTTGCCTGTTTTCTTACCAGGGTGGGTTTTATATTGATCTTAATTGATTGGTCATCTTTTCACCACTCTCTCTCTCTCTGTCTCTCTCTCTCTCGTGATGGATGACTCATGGGGAGATGGAGATGAAGATGCATCTAAGCAAGGGAAGAGATTTCTTAATTCTGCTGGGCTGCATTTGATTTACACTAAGTGGTAGAGAAAAGGGAAAAGCATAATGGCATAATGTAAACCATTTAAAAGGTGACATGAAGACTCCAAGGTTATTTGATGCCATCGCCAGTGTGTGTTTACACCTGAGGTTCTGACATGTTTACCGATTTGCTGATGTTGTAAATCTGACCTCTCCTGTAGATAAAAGCCTGGCAGGCAGTAATAAAAAAAAAAAACATCTTAAAAGTGTGTCTAGACCAATATTGCGTTGTAGGTGGCATTTCTACACT
Organism: Tenualosa ilisha; assembly: GCA_015244755.2. NCBI lineage: Eukaryota > Metazoa > Chordata > Actinopteri > Clupeiformes > Clupeidae > Tenualosa > Tenualosa ilisha. Next base: position 525,629 of record PYXC01002421.1, on the reverse strand, counting down.
GAAAGTGTTGCTGAACGAAATCAACAGCACCATTCATGCGTCTTCTCTGAGTTTAACGCAGTAAACTGTAACAATATCTGCTTAGAAACTGTACAGATTTATATACATATATATTTTGTGTAGGCTCTATATATCCTGAACAGAGAGCTTGTGTATATTGATGTGGGTGAATAGTCTTTAAAGAGAATTATATTGTCTACATATGGTGGTAGACAGTCGCATTGTACCTCACTTGCACACAAATATGTTTTCTGTTTTTGCTTTTTGTACAAATATATTAAAAACATCATCATTAAATGTCACAGGGCTCTATGTTGTCATTATAAGACTGATCCAGACTAATGAGTAATCTGTCTTCGTTTCCCCTCTCTCACTGTCAATGATACTTAATGGCATAGTGGGCACATTATCACTGGTTTTTGTAGCAAATATTTGGATCAACCAATTACTTCCTTGCATGATGCAACTCCAACTGCTTTAGACCAACTTGCGCTGTAAATAATACTTTAGGCCATGAACTGAACAAAAACAAAACGGCTGACTTATTTTTTAACTGGGACAGTGTACAATTAGACATTCATGCATTTGGCAGACACTTTTATCCAAAGTGACTTACATTTGTCATCTATCAATTAGTTCAGGGCCAGTCTCTACTAGAGCAACTTAAGGTTAAGTGCCTTGCTCAAGGGCATAACAGTGGCTACCGGGATTGTAACCCACAACTGGCCAAGTTCCATAAGCGCTACACTACCACCACCCTCATTAGATTAGACTAGATTAGATTTGTAACATTAGCCCTGTGTAAAACAAGGAAAGATGCATTGCACCAGGTTTTAGCAAAGTCAGGTTGGTTTCCAACTGTAGTCCCTTAGCAGATGATAGATCATTTAGGTGTTATCATAAATAAAATATGTAAGCAAATTGTGCAGGAGCTCATTAGAGGTCAATAGAACAGTCCAGGCATACTTATCCATTACAGAGTTCTATAGGATTCAGTCTGTTGGTTCCAACAGAGAGGTAAGAAAATGACAATAATCTATGACACACAGTCCACACTATATCATAAGACCCCCACCCCCCTCAACCCCCTTGAAAAAAACAAAAAACAAAACAAAAAAAAACATAATCATGTGTACAAGCACATTATAATCATATTTTGCATACAACTTACTCATAAGTTAATTGGTGGAAATACACTATGTTAGTGTGCCACTTATCCCATCAATTAACGTTAATATAAGTTACGTAGTAAGTACTATGTCAGCCAGAAGTTTGTCGCATAGAAGTTCAAGGTACGACACCGAAAAGGAAAATGCTCATCTGTAGCTAGATACCAACAAAACTTGGACAAAACATGTCATTTAAAGCGTTATGGCCAAACTACACACTCACGGACAGTCTAGTGTGATCTGCAGTGTTGCTTGTGTCTTTGTCTGTTAAGCCAGAAAGGCTCATATTTATAAATCCAAGGAATGCATTTCTTATCAGTTTATACTTCCTCTAGTCTCTCCACTTCCTCTCCAGTCTCCAAAACGCGGTTATAATTCATTACTCTCTACAGGGGATCTTCAATGTTTACCCAGTGTGACACATTCTTAACCAAATTCTATTTTGGGATATTCATAAAGTTAGTTATGAAAAATGGCTGTAAATGTTTAATTTGTGTATTGCAAATACATATTTCAATGAAGACTGACTGAATAGTGCCAAGTCTGCATTAACCGCACCCCATACCACTAATTAATAAAGTAGACACTCCCTTCCCCACACAGACACACTCCCACACACACACACACACACACACCATATCATAGATTGAAACCGTCCACCCCAACCCCTCTCACACACACACACGGCCTTATAGTGTCCAAATTTCACATTAACCCCACTCCATGCCACATATAAATAAATAAGATACGTGCACCCAAACATCTGTCTATCTAGCTGTGCAAATTTGCATTGATAGGATCCATTGTGCTATTGAGTTTGAGAAGGATTGAAGTCTGTGCATGGTATTCATTCTGTTTGGAGAGCATTCCACAGATTTACAGCCACAAATAAATAAAAATAAAAATAAAAAATTCTGTGCCACTGAGCTGAAGAACTTGATTCCTGGGGAAAAGTGTGTAAGATGATGGAAGCTACAATGTACATTATCAAAGGGAATACAGGGGTTAGAAGTTAAGAGCAAAAAAAAGTGTTTATATCCTGAGCACTGAACTGAGAACCTGGCAGTGAGTCATCACAGTCATGAAGCGCTGCCTAGATTGACAGCTTTTGGGGGAACTGGGCCAAGCTTGCAAGTTTCTAAAACTCACAGAAACTACTGTCTGTTACTAACACAGTCTTAGCTTTCTGGTCAGTGAGATCATCCACAGCTCATCCACAGCGCAACTCTGTACCCGCTGGCCTCTGCGAGCCCAGGCTGATCTCAGGCCTGTCTTTCCATGGCCCCTATGATCCTCAAGTCTCACGTTAGTCACTCACAGCATGGTGGACAGAGATGTCCAGCTGGGAGTCAGTTCTTGGCCCCTCGCCTCACCCTCATCCCTCCTGCATCAGTGCTCACCCACTCAAGCGGACACCCTCTGCCAGTTTGCCTCTTCCTGCTGCTGCTTCCCAAGCTGAAGTGACAAGGCTCCCCCCAAGGACTTCACCCATCGTTCGTAGACACTGCATACAGTATATGCAGATAACAAACACTCACACACATATACATATATATATATATATATATATATATATATATATATATAGAGAGAGAGAGAGAGAGAGAGAGAGAGAGAGAGAGAGAGAAACAAAGCAGCACACCCACACAGCACAAGCACACCCATGATACCATGACATGACCCATGACACACACACATACACACACACACACACACACACACACACACACACACTCACACACGTGTACAACACATGAACCCATACAGACACACACACATACACACACCTAGACAAAAATTTACATTCATAACCAACCCTCTTCTCAGCAGTACTTGTCAATCACCCCACCCCACCTGGCTGGAGAGGCTTACCCTGGGCACCTTCTGTGAGGGCCCTGCTCACAATGATATACCAGAAACAGCAGGTGGAGAGGGAGAGAGAGCAAAAGAGAGATAGAGAGATAGAAAGAAAAAGAGAAAGAGAGTGGCTACTTGTCAGAGACAGTGGCAAGGCCCTTTCTACCTTTCTCAGAAGTGTCAAATGCAGACTCTCTCAGAAGCCTGTTTGCGCGTATTCGGAAAGAGCTCATGAAGAACACTGGCACTACGATTCAGTTGTTTAACGAAAGAGCTTATTTCACAGAAAAATTCTTCCCTACCTGCTTAATTTAGGGCAGCCATGGCCTACCGGCTTTGGACTTGTAACTGAAGGGTTGCCGGTTCAATTCCTGGCCAGTGGATCATAGCTTAAGTGCCAGTGAGCAAGCACCTAACCCCTCACCGCCATTGTAGCTGCTCTGGGTTAGTTTGTACTTCACTTCACGGTGTGCTGTGCATGTTTCACTATTTCATAATTGGGTTAAATGCAGAGATCAAATTTCCCTCAGAGGATCAAAAGTATATAGATGATTATTATTGCTGTTATTATTAATATTTGTTATCATGGTGATACTGACAGCAGGATGTCTCTCTGTCTCTCCCTTTCTGCCTCTCCCTCTCTTTCTCTTTCTCCCTTTCCCCCTTTCTGAGCAGGATCCCAACAGTGTTTCTTGTACCAGGAAAAACAGGTGGGTATTTGTCTCCAGTTGTCTTCCAGCGAATATCTATTTTGTCTTTGGTTTGGTGCTGTGGCATACAGCTGCTTGGGTCGTCGCAAAATGTGAAAAATGACTATGCTCACTGCTTTTCGGCCAGACATTTCCCATGTGATTTGTGGCTGTGTGGATAGCTGTGTGTGTGTGTGTGTGTGTGTGTGGTGTGTGTGTGTGTGTGTGTGTGTGTGTGTGTGTGTGTGTGCACGCGCACACAGAGGGTAAGAAGGATGAATGTTCAGTCTCTGAAATGGCGGAAACCACGCGACTCTTACTGTCACACTAATCCATCTTGTACAAAGTGACACTAGGCAACAGCAGCGCTTTGTCAGTAACCAACCAAGGCTGATTCCCAATGTCCCCTCTTAACCATGAACCCCCTTACCTGAACCCCCAAAGGGAAAAAAAAATGAATGGCATGAATCAATACGAACTACCAAGTCAGTTTATGCCAATTCAGTGTGTGTGAGGATTTAAAACGTAGGGTGTGGATGGATGGTGTGCACTGGAATTTCTGCTTCAAAATCCATCTCCAAAGTAAACTCCTAACATGATAGCATGCCGCATATGATTCAGCCGTGAGTCTTTATTTTGTTCTTACATGCCAACCTTCACACTCCCAGAACATTTGTGAATGCAGTGCCATGTTAGTCTTGTTTGTTTTCCACATGGTCACTCGGTGAACCCCCCATTCAGTACGATAGATCTGCTGCAATTCAGCCAGGGGGTCAACCAAAGGGAGACCACATTTAAATGCAGCCAGATTCTCTCTTCAACTGAGCTAAAGAAATATATAAATACATATTTGGTAGTACTTGCAGGTATTGGTTAGAAAACATTTCTTTCCGCAAGAGAGAATATGATCAAACATAATGGAAAATCGGCCCCAGTTCTGATGCATCATGAATAAATATAGCTAATAGGGTTTGTGTCCCTGCTGTGAGGAGTCTGAAATGTCTGTTTTGTTATTCAAAATCAAATGCTCCAATGCACACTAAACTTGAACTAAAGTCCGTGAAATATATTTCTTCCTTTTGACCGAGCAGACAGGCCAGCAGAACCTCGGACAAACGCGTGAACCTGTGGGTCAGCTCACAGTCCGTTGCCATGGCTCCGTCGCCATGGTAACCATGTGTTTAGCTCTCAAGCTCTCAGGCTCTCAAGCCTCTGCTGGCAGTGACATTGGCATATTTATAGACACCTGTGCCCATGAGGCCTTTATGAAAGGCGATCCGCTAGAGGCTGGCAGCCTTTGGACAGATTCTTTTAACACAGCTGACACCTTCGTTTTTCAACTCCATAATAATAAACCAGACTTGGGGCAGGCTTTTCTCGCTTGAGAGCGTGTCACTCGGGAAAGATTTCCACAAGGCAAAGTTAATTTTCATAAAAAGGTGATTCCCAATACATTTGGTGCTGAACGACTCCTTAATAGGCATCTGGCAAATAAAGAAAGCACTAACTTTTCATTGCAATTATAATTCACCAGTTCTTTTTCCTCTTCTCTGCTATCTCATCTTCCTTATCAAACTGTGTGTAATTTCGGATGTGGGAGCCCTGCTGCTTGAGTGAAGGAGATTGATGGGTGGGACCTCTGTTCATTACGCACTGGCAGCAGGGCAGATGGGTGAAATCAGGCTCAAATTATCGCACATCCAGTAACACAGCCAGAATGATGGATAGCCAACTGTGTTTGACATTAAGTGGCAGGTAAACAAACCACTTAGGTGGTGCTCCCATCTGGTCTTTGGAAACACTTACACAGTTTATACAAATAGTCTAACCTATAAATGTATGTATGTATGTGTGTACATACTTTTACAAGGTATATAGATAGATAGATAGATAGATAGATAGATAGATAGATAGATAGATAGATAGATAGATAAATAAATAGATAGATTCAGTTATGATACACTTGCAATAAATTGCACTCATGAATCCAAATTGTTATATTGTTATATTGTATAATTGTTATAGATGATCATATTCAGATTCTTAGATTTACTGTGCACCCCATCTATCATCATACACATGGACATGGTACTTTGCTGAAGGCATATGAGGCAGAGGATTGCTAGCTTTCACTTAGGTACACTTTTTTGTTTTTATAATAAGATGACAAATTTTGACCTTCAGGATATTTGGGAAAAATTACGAAATTCTGTCTATCATATCCAGCTATAGTTAATGACTTTGAAGACATAGTTACTGCGTTGGAACAGTGAAAAAACAAACAAACAAACAAAAAAAAACACTGACTTCACTAACCATGGCACTACAGTTATTGTTAGAAACAATTTGAGGTTTCAAGTTGACTTAACAGAAGGGGGCAGTATTTTACAGTAACAGACATACAAAGAACTCAAGAAGTATTTTACAATAATGTACCATGTTTGAAAGATACAACCCTAATTATAATTACCATAAAAGGTCCTTGAGATCTACAAAAGGGATCACAGATTCATTCATACCCATGCTTCTTTCAGTGCAAATAATGCACCCATCACGCTTGACACATGGGGTCAAACATTGGTGATAGCAAGATATATTGCCATGATAGAGTGATTTTTTAAACAGAAATTCATTTTACTGTGTTGCACACTGTGTTTGACTAGTGCCTCGCACAAAACCATTAATGCAATGGTGGCGGGGAGCAAAGTTGTGTGACCGTTTACGGAAAAACCTGACTGCCTTAATGCGCTAATGGCCGGAATTGGTTGCGCAACGTTATACACCCCAGTGAGCCCACGCTTCTGAACAGATCTCCAGATGTCTTATCTGATTGCTATGCAAGGACTCTGTCTCGAGCTGCATAAACATGATTCTGTTATAGTTTGAGATACTGAGTGTGTAAGTTTTTAAAGGGATCTTTGTTGTGGGCGTCTGGTTTTTAGCGAGCACTTACATTCCTCCCTGGAGGATGTCAGATGGAGCCTACGGGCCGGTGCTGACAGTAGGCTGCTTGGGCCCCTGATGAAGCGAGAGTGTCACTGGGGCACCTATCAGTCCGACATTCACTATTTGGACTGATTAACTGTTTTGCATTTTCTCTACGTCTTTATGTTTGTCTTAAGCGATTTGAGTGGCCTTTGTGTCAAAAGATGCACTATATAAAATAAATTACTTACTTACTTCTCTCGGCGCAAAAGAGAGGGAGATAGAGACAGAGGAAGACAAGAGCGAGAAAGCCTTAATTTCAAATATTACATTAGATAGAGTAAGGGAAATAAAATAATGAATAGAGTAAAAGAAATAAAGAGGGGAATGAGTGAGAGAAGGGAAGAGAAGAGGATGGAGAAAAGGGATGGAAGGTGAAAAAAGAGCGGGGAAAGAAAAACATGTCAGAGAAGAGCCCAGGTGAAACCATCCATGTGATTGTATGTGTATCCATTTGTGTGTGTGTGTGTGTGTGTGTGTGTGTGTGTGTGTGTGTGTGTGTAAGTGAGAGAGAGAGCATGTGTGTGTGTGTGTGTGTGTGTGTGTGTTTGTGTACGAGTCTGTGTGAGTGCATGCATGTATGTACTGTATGTAGGGGGTATTCCCATTTTGCCCAGAAAATCAATTGCATCTTTCCCCTCGACCGGCTCACGTGAATCAAGGTAGCCAAGCATTACCATCGGGCGGATAGGAGGTCACCACGCACACCTAATTTCAGCCTCAGGGTGGGTCTGACCTTTGCAGCCAACACTCCACACCAGGACCTACTGAAAGCTTTCAAAGAAGCATCACACCAATTTACCCCCTATGACCAGAGGAGCTTGTGTTAAACAGCCACCATGGGGGTGAAGTCAATAAAGAGACAGACACAGAATAATAAAACACTAAATACTCTCAGAATGGAAGAATGTTACCAAAATAGCCTTGACTGAAACTTGGCAGGACCAAAGTGAGATGAATTACTGTTTAAAATTACCAGATCACTTGACATCTTAAGCATCCAAGTTTCAAGAGAAGTCTAAGATAATTCCCATGTTGTGAAATATTATCTTAGATGAGAGTTCTGGCAAAAACAATATAGATGCATGACTTATTAATAAATCAGACTGACTGAAAATGCAACATGAAAGTCTGAGGTGCTTTATAGGGTCACTGACTGCTATGTTTGTGCAATAAATGGAGCAAGTGCCCGCAGTGGTGATGGCTTTGGCCTGACCTGAGGCTGTTAACCCATCCCATCCTATCCCTCTCTTTTTCCCATACATAATTGCTAAGTAAGCTAACTAAGTTAATAACTAGTGGTAGTGGCAATGCAATTTTGTATTGCCAACCACCATAGTTGCTAATTAGTTAGGGACACACACACCAGGATAGCAAAATGGACTACTAACCCCTGACCAAATAAAGGCAGAAATCCAAAACCTGACCCTTAAAGAAGGTCTCATGTTTTAAATGAAAATGTTGTGTTCCTCATATTGGTTGGAGAAGACCACTGCACTGCTTTACCACAGCAGGCAGCGTTAACCGGCCCAAAAAAATCTGAGGCAAACAAGCAACTAATTATATTACAAAAGTAAATGGAAATTTTGCTCTCAAGGTCCCCCCCCCCCCAGTCAGAGAATTTTTAATAGCGTTCTGCATAAATATTGTGTGTGTGCGTGTTTCTTTTTGCAATAACTTGCCTTAATGCAGTGGGCTACAAATTCTCAATCTCATAAACAGTTACACTCTCATGATCGTTTTTTGGTCTGGTTGGCATGTTTGTCGGGGGGAGATAGCTAGGTCTCCTTGGAGATGAAGGGGAAGGCCTCTTTTGGTCCGGGAGAATGTGCCTCCAAGCGTCAGTGTGTGAGCGAGAGCAGGAAGTCCTGAAATAGGCAGAAGCGTCCCGCGCAGTTTCCATCGACTTAGCCAATACTGACAGCACTGGCTCAAATCAAATTAAAATCAATTTTGTTGTTTCGCTGGTGTGTGATTGGGTCAATAAATGAACTACAGGTAGTTTAAATGAAGTCCAAGTGCTACATTTGTTTTGGAAAACACAAGATATTTATCTGTACAACAGATTGTTTGTGTGCAGCCTACTTCCATTTTATGGCACAGGTTCTCTCCGTACTTCCTGGAAATGTCTTTTCCTAATGTGTGGTGAAGTAGATTGATGAGGAAGAGGAGGAGGATAATGATTACAAAATGTAATGTACCATATTACGCTGCAGTACTACATCTTTCAAAATCACATTAATAACAAATATTTTGCCACTTCATGTTAAACTTTACTGTGAAGATTACATAAGTGTTATTCTGCAATGCCTTTGCGGGGTATAGACATTTGAAATACCAAAACAGAAAACAGAAAAAGGGATGAGAAAAATCTAATATAATGAATACAATGGAAGAATATACCCCCCTTTTAGTATATTTATCCTGTGTTGTATGATAACAAGAGACTGCATAACAGGGAGCATTTAAAACAGTTTTCCATCTCTTGCTCAGTGTAGATCTTGTGCCAGTGATCTAATGCTTTTTCTCACGGGGAGCGCTCCTTCTTCAGTGGTCTCCTGCTGATAACAAGGTTAATATGTTTCTGTGAGTTTGCCTGTTATTTCTTTAGGGGAATCCAGGAGAGAGTGAGAGATAGAGCAGGAGAGTCTGGCTGATTCAGACCTTCTCTAGAGAATGGACAGGGTAGCGTAATGATAATTAGAAGAAAGCCAGGCTCAATTAAGCTGGCCTGAAGTCTGGCAGACAAATATACATAATTCATGTTTATTTTCTTTATTTGCAAAATGACCAAACCCAGAGGAAAATGTTTTGTCTTTCTTGACAATGTTTAGTTTTTGTCTCAAGACATAAATCAGCTCTTATTGATATGACCTTTCTCCAACTACTGAAAGAGAAAAAGTTGAGAAGTTAAAAAAAGAGTATATTGACAAATAAAAAAGTTAACTGGACATGGATTTTCGTTAAGAGGGGGGCTATTTCCCAAATCGTTTTTAAACAACTGACCCCAGCGGTGTCTTGAAGAGATGGGCTTGATAAAAGAGAGATCTGTTTTATATTTTTCTTTCCTTTGAAAATTAAATTTAATTCATCATCACAAAGATAATATAGATTGCAGATTCTACAAGACATGGCTATGTTATTTGGACATGTCTGGACTACCAGTAATATGCACTGTTACACATAGTTACTCAATAGTGATTAATGACAAGGTGGAATTTCTGTCTGGGCCTCCCTAGGCCTTTGAGTAAAGTGCGTAATACACAGCAGTGATACACAGCAGGATTACCCCATCCATATGAGTTGACTCCAGTTGAAGGCAAGGTTTCGTGAAACCAGACCATTACAGTGACAGGCTAGTTTCCTGCTTGACTTAACAAATCAGTCTTAGACATATAAGCTAAGCAAATGAACTGTGGTTTGTGTCGCTGCTGCTAAACGGTTCTGTCAAGTCACTTGTAACCCACCTCAATCACAACTTCCTATTTCCAGGTGCATAACCTACATGAAAATTTAAGTTAAATTGGTGAAATAGACACTTTGCAAATCTTTTCGGAAGTGTAAAAAACATGTCATCCTTGTAAACAATCTTTGTTTTTGGTAACACTTTATATTATGGTGCACATATTCAACATTAACTAGCAGCTTATTAACATGCAAATTAATAGCTTATATGCCATTTGTTAGTCATTGCAAGCCATTTATTAATACCTTATTCTGCACGAACTTATTCTACCTATAGTAGACCATTAACTAGAATTTCTCCAATAATAACTCCTAATTACTGTATGTTAATGTAAGTAAGCTAGTTATTGTATATAAATTATGATAATATGCTGTGGTTTGTAAGGGGCTTACAAGGTGGTAGTACAACAGGAACAGTCTCAGGAACAGTAATTCTCAATCTAAAAAATACGTAATTAGGACTTATTTGAACACTATTAGGCACTTGTAGTTTGGGGTTTTGTTCCTATGAATGGACCATCTTTTCTACATATTATTGAAGGAGAACAGCTGTTCCTGTTGTACTATTGCCTTATAAGCATGCAAACCAAAGCATGTTAAGCCGCCACCTAGCGCTTCCGCTCAATTTCTCATTTAGCTACACCACTGCGTCAGGGATCTATCCATAGACTTAGGTTTCCACCGACTCTGGGCTTTGCAAATCAATCAGTGAACAGAGGCAGGGCTGAATGCAAAAATGCTGAACTCAAGTGCTTCCCTCTGGCACGTAATATACATCACGACACACAGTAGCGATTGGCTGAAGCAGACAGTATCTGCCCACCAGGAAGCAAACATACTGTGTTTCAATGGGTAGGTTTCTGACGCTTTGCACAAAATGAAACGATGTGAAACCATTTGATGCATCAGGCTATACATGTTGCCCATAGTAAGACAAAACAAATGTGTGAATACCAGTAACAGCATCATTTCTACACTAACAGGTTCTTACACCTTCATTCATACATACCCACACATACACACTTATTTACACTAATGCAGATATATGTTTACTCACATCTACATCTTCTCAATATCATATTTACCACACACACACACACACACACACACACACACACACATATGTATGTCTGTATATATATATATATCATGTAGCGGTAATGGGTAGTGTTAGGTATATACCTAACACTACCCATTACCGCTACATGATTAGAATCATCCAGATCCCATACAAAAATTGGAACTACTGTTGTTTTTGGATGAAGAAAAACACCAATCTATACAATTTAACATCTGATGGCATCATTGGTTGGGCATCACATGTCCCTTCCATGATGGATATGGATTTTGATTGGTTTATGGGTATTTGTTCATTCCGAAATGGGCTCAGCTTCAGACAGAGCTGTAGAACAAATTTAATTTGCCTGCAGGTTTGTCTGGGTTTTTCACCAAACTATGGGAGTGAGACTGAATTGTGTGAGGTAGGGCTAATATGCCCCTCCAGCTAAATTATATGAAGGTGTGTTACAGCATGCCAATAAAAACTATGCTGAGATTTTTCTTTATGACAAAAGTCTCAATATATAATTTTGGAGGACAAAGAAAAGATTGTGGGGGTGTGATCAATGCATTTTTTTTTTTTTTTGAATGAGTATATTTTTTTTATTCTTTCAGAGGGAAACAATATCCACATAACACAAAGGGACAAAATAAGTGACACACACCGCAGGCCCTCTTTATAGTATAATCACTACTGAGATAACTAAAACACAGCGGCATATGGACTGAAAACTAAGACGGCTAGATAGAGATGGTTAGCACTGATTAACCATTGCGCAAATATTCACTATTGCCACTTGGTTTCGCCTTTTCTATAAGATTGCATGGAAGTCCCACCCCTGTGGGTACAAACATCACCTCATCAGGTACTGAGCTAGGCTGCAAGTTATGTAACCCAAGCTACAGTTATAATTGTAGTCTTATGCTGAACTCAAACCTGCAGCTTTGACACTGAGATGTGGGCATGTTAGGAAGGACACTAAAACCTGTTTGCCAACATCAATTGCTAGGGAGTATGTTATGAAGAGATGTGAAGTAGCCTAAAGTTTATGCACCTGTTCATTGTAATTGTAATATTGAAGCAACCAATTCAACCAATTCATGCTTTGCGACTGCACTTTATAAACTAGTCTGGTCAAAAGCCAAACACCAGAGGTACCTTGTTTCTCAGTGTGATTTTCCATTGTGCTCAGTTCAATGAGCTGAGAATCTAGCCTTAGCAGTCAACCATTAGGCTAGCTGTGGCACCATCTAAATACAGTCAAATGTCTTTATAGCTTCGTCAATTATAATCTTGAGTTATGAAAAAGGGGACGACATAACAACTACACACAACATCCTAACCTGCAGAAACTAATTTCAGGGAGGTGTCACAATGCAGACTAGCTTGCCGTAACATTTTGTCTCTGTTCTCAAAGCACTTAAAACTTCTATATGAAATTCTACTAAAACACAGACACGCTTTACCATGCGTATAGTTACTTGTGATGACCTAGGCGACCACATACATCTACTAACAAGCGGAATTATCAAATACGCCATCCATGATACTTCTCCCTAGTTCTCTCCTGCTTCTCTCTCCCACTTCCTGTCAACCTTGACCCCAAGCTATGTTTTTGTTGGCAGTGCACATTAAACAAAACTTAAAAAACATTACAATTATGCCCTTACACAAAAATACCAAATTAAGTGAAGCCTTTCTATTATTATAAAATTAGAATTTAACAAAAACATTTACCATCATGTAAACAATCTCCAAACATGAACTTCAAAGTATCGATACACTTCGATGTATTTAATCTATTTAAATCTCATTTATTATCTTCATAAGCTAATTCTATGTATACTATTCATTACATGTATGTATTCATTCAACTTAGCATTACTTTCCATAGGGCTACATGCATGCATGAACAGGCTTAGTGCATAAAATATAGTCAAGGACCACCTTTTCCAGAAAATACCATCACCCTGCCAAGAATTAAATATGTTTTTCCTCTGTTTCACTACATACCTCTATTGAGACATCCTGTTGGCAGGCAAAAGGAGTCTGGCTCCCTCTCCCTAAATCAAAACAAGCTTCAAAGCATCCACACTCTATTTGTCTGAGAAGTTCCCAATGAGAGAGTGAACAATATATTCAAAGGCAGTCATTCATTTGTATTAGCTAAATACAGCTGTGAGCATTGTTGGTGTGGAGGTTTAGAGTCAAGTGCTTTGTAATTAGACAGTAACACTCAAAAGCGGCTGAAAGAAATTTGGCTGCATATGTCAGCCTCTGGGGATCGAGCTGAGCTTCATCAAAAGAACAATGCTCATCAAAAGGACAATGCCTGCAGTGACTCTTGGCTTTGAGATCTTCATAAGCACTATAATATGATTGGGATTCTATTCATGTTACTGACCTTTCCCAGGAACAAGGTCATCAGGACACACAGACCACCCAGATATGGAGTAGAGGTTCCAAACCACATGAAGTTCACACTGCACTGAGTCAGAGCCTACATCCTACACTCTTGTAAGATCTCTTATTGCAATTTTTGATCTGAATGAAATAGTGTGCACCAACTGTCAGACATCTGATAGTGTCAGGCCTGTTGATGAGTATCTATTGCTCAAATTTGGGCAGCTTGTACAGTTTTGGTTGTATCAGTAGATGTCTGCCGCCTCCTTTGTGGCCACTTTTTCTTTCAAATCAGGTCGCACCCTGCTCTGTAAACATCTTAAGAATCACTGATCTGACTAGTTGTAAGCCTGTCGAGGGAAGTGAGAAAGACAACTGCAAAGTTTCCAGACTAAACTCAATCTCAGACTGAGGCAGTCATGATAACCAGATTGATAACATTAGGTCTACCAAAAAAAGAATATTTTCTCTAATGTTAGATTATGTAGATCATGGCAAACAACTGAACTAAATGTAAGTCACACAATAAGATTATCCCTTGGTCAACTGCTAAGTTTGGAAGCCTATTTTGTCATGTGTAGAGTGTGTTAACAGAGCCAAAACCACATTAATGTAATGTCTGTGTTGAACTAATCTGGTAATAAAACCAGCCCCCCATTCTACACTTTGTTTCGTACAGAGGGTTTGGCCATTCAGTACTGAGAAGCCATTGCTTGCTGGAGGTGTTTAAGATTGAAGTATAAAGGTATGGATCAGCCCTTGACTTATAGCATTCTAGCTCTGCATTTAAAAAACCTCCCTCTGTTCGCTGATTGGATACAGTAAAAATGCCACCAGAGACAACAAGCTCAATGGGATCAAATCCAGACAAGCACTACAGAGAGATGATAACCAAGCGTAAGTGCGTGGGAAGATATGTCATGTTTCATCACCTCAAGTACTGCCAAGGATGTCTTTTTGGAAGGAAGAAAGGAACTAATTTTCCACATGAGATTCATTGTTCGTACAATGGCCCAAAAACAGATTGGGAAAATGTTTTAGAGAAGGGACTGATGTGGAAACTAGGAAACTATGCTCTGCTTGCAAGGAAACTAACAGCTCTGCTCTGTCATTTAGCCAGTCTCTGAGGTCATGTAAAACAAAACATGGAAATACACACATCATATACTGTATGTCCACATTCAATTAGAGTGGGTTTGAACCCTGTCAATTTTTTATCCACCCCAAAATGCTTCATCTTAAATAAATAAACAACTGTATTGCTGTGAATTTCAGGTGTTATCAATGACATTGCAGGATTTATAATGATAAATAAATAATAGATATAGAAAAAAAACAGTAACCCAACTGATATTATAACTATAATACACTGATATTACTGTGCCTGATGATAAGAAAATTGTGTTTTTGGTAAGAAAAACATTTATATATAGTGTGTGAGTATTATAACTATTATGTTGACAATTAAACCTTATTGTGTTATTCCATATATGGAGATGTTCTCCTGTGGAATTGGGTGAGTCTTATCTGGGTATTAGGCTGAAATCTCTGCGCTGTGTCACCAAAGGTGTGATAACTGAACTTTCAGTCACAGCAGGGAAAGAAAAAACAGGCAATGTGATTCAGTGACGATTCAGCATGTCTTTCCATTGAAACTCATCCGGGAATGCAACAAAGCGGTGAGCTCTGGTAAATCATAGAAAACAGACCTCATCCCTCTGTGACGACAGCAGGCAAAGGTTTCTCCCTCCTGATATAAGAAACAGTGTTCTCGTGTGTGGGGGAGAGAGGAGAAAGGTTGAGCAGATAGCACATCTGGAATGAATACCTTTCAGAGACAGTCTTGCTAAAGTCTTTGTGGGGTAAGTAAGTGTCTTTTCTTAGTTACTTACTTTACTTACTTTTAGGTAAAAATAAACCTTATGGTCAAAATTGTGGTCCAAAAAAAAAAGTTAATTAGTTACTTTGGATTTTGCTAGGAATTTACGCAAACTAAATGTACAAAATAAGGCAAGGTCTGAATATTCACTGAAAAGTTCATTTTGATATTAGAGTGCAAAGTATAGCGAAGCTCATGCAATGTTCTACTGTGGTCAGGGGAATGTACACACTATCAGCAGCTGTGTCAAATTAATATAAACAACCATTTTGTGAACAACCAGGATTTTCTACAGAACTAATTCCTGGGATACAGCAGTAACATTTCCCTTTTTAAGTAAAAAAAGGCAAAAAGATTTGATCCACAAATGTGTTCTCACAGATTTGATAAAATAATTGTTTTGTAATTATATTATCATAGTATTATTGTTGATGCTGATTACTACATTCTAATCATCAGATTATTATGATTAAACACATCAATTAGATAAGATAAAAACATAAACTCAGCTTTTTTTTCATTTTGGGTTAATGTGCAGTAGATCTGATAAACCAATCTACTATCTTCTATCAGTATCTTCTAAGGCAGTCTATTATTTCTTCACAGGATAGATTCTAAGGATGTCTGTCAATGGCTCTCCTGAAGTATTCCCCACACTGTACCCCAAGGACAACTGCACCAACTTTGTGCAGTTCTGGGAGCTGCTGGCCACTTTCCAACCGATATACCTCCTCCTCATCAGCGTCGTTGGCCTTCTTGGCAACAGCTTCGTGCTCTGCATCTTTTGCCTCCAGAGGAAAGCATCCAGTTCCGTGCCAGACATTTACCTGGGCAACCTGGCCATGGCAGACTTGGTCATGGTTATTTGCCTACCCTTCTGGGCGGTCACCCTCACCAATAACTTTGAATGGGTGTTCGGTGTGCTGCTTTGCAAGCTTATCAACACGGCCATTACCATGAACTACCTCTGCAGTGTGCTTTTCCTGGTGCTGGTCAGCGTGGACCGCTATCTGGCCCTGGTGAAGCCTCTGCGGCCCAGCTGCCTGCGGCAACCACTCTGGGCCAAGCGTATCAGCCTATGCATCTGGTTGCTCGGCCTTCTGCTGAGCCTTCCCGCGCTGGTCTTCCGCACAGTGGCTGATGTGCCCGAGGCCGGCGTGAGGGCTTGCTTCCTGGCTTATCCTCACCAAGGATGGCGTGTCCAGCGTAACGTTACCTATAGTGTGGTGGGCTTTCTGGTGCCGCTGCCCATTGTGGCTTTCTGCACACATCACATGCTTAAGGCCCTGCGGGACAGACGCTCAGTGGGCATCGCATCTGGCATGAGGAATGAGAGGAAAGCCACACGGCTGGTGCTCATCGTCCTCATCGTGTTCATCATCTGCTGGATGCCCTTCCAGGTCGTGTGTGTGATGGACACTATTGACTACTTCCTGGTCAAGAGGAGTTGCCTTTGGAAGGATTTCATGGATGTGAGTGAGCAGTTGGCCGCCTACCTCACCTTTGGCAACAGTGCTATTAACCCTTTCCTATATGTAATAGTAGGGAAACACTTCCGAAGGAAGGCCAAGACCATTTTGAAGCAGTTCCTTTCAGGTCGAACAACAGTGCTCAATTTTCAACCAACATCTCGTCTGTGAGCAGAGAAACCCAAAGGATTTATTTTAATGTCTTGATAAAACGAATGTGCTAAGATAGCTGGACAATGTATGTTCTATTGTATATGGGTATTTCCTTTTTGAAAATCCCTGTGCCAGTACGCTATTCTTGTCGACTATTTGATTTTTTTTTTCTGGATATCATCCAAGCACATAAGGGAATGAATTCTCTTCCTTTGGTTTAACTTCAAGCACTGATTATCATTCGCCATCTGTTGTGACTTTATAAAATATTCAGGGACAGCCAGGTAGCCCAGATATCCATGATAGGATTATGTAGTCAGTTTGTGAGAGGAACACAATCTTCATAAAAAGACAATGAAGATTTAGTTCAAAATGTTTACTTCCTTCTTTGTTTAGGTTTGTTTACAGTGTGAAGAATGAAAATATTTTTTTTGTAAGAAATTTTGGTAACACTTTTTATGAACCCCTAAGACCTCGCAAAAGTTTTCTTTTCTTTTAGGTTCACAAGGAGGCACTGTGACAGAACAGCTGTCTGTCCCTGATCTACAGTCTATTATCCAGTGTAGGCTATTTATTGGCTTCAGTTCCTATAGTGCGGAGATGACTGAATATGCTGATGAACAGGGGTATTGATCAGTTGGTTCACAGTTGGTTAAAGAAGGGCTTGACGAGACAAGTGTAGCGGAGAGGAGAGCCCATGAAGAGGGCCCCACTTGGATAAACTGGGTGAAATGTCCCCTGTCTCCTTCTATATCTTCTAGTCATGAGAGTCATGAGAATGTATAAACTGTTATGAACACTAATGACTAGTTTTAAGGCTTTGTGAATGCATTACAACCCTTTATGGATATGTTTATAATACTTTATGAAAACTTGGTTCATAGAAAGCATTACTGAATATTGCACTACTAATGTAAAAAATGTAATTACAAACCACATTGACTATGTGCTAATTATCATACTTTACAGCATGTTGCTTTCCTGTCATTATACTTGAAGTGGATTTTTTTTTTTTTCGTTTTGAATGTTGCAAGTGTATTACCGGTATTTATTGTGTGAAATGTGTAAGGCAGAAGAGTTGACTATCTTCTAATGCATAATAATAAAGATGCATTTCCAAGTGGGCTGCTATATTGCCATCGGGTGTTCCTGTACTGTTTTGTTCATGGGGAGCTCAACCAGACACACACTTATCTTGATATATGAGGCTGTGTGTGTCATTTGAGCCCTCTGCTCCTCTCTCCCCAAACTCCCAGCCTCCCTATCTGCAGTCATCTGCCCTAAAGTGCAATGTCTCATTTGCTTGCTTTTACCACAGGTGACTCCATGTGTCCACAGCACAGAGGCTTTACAGTCAACACATCCAGACGGTTGGCAAATGGTTTCTCATGGAGCTGCTGTCATTTCTCCTTTAAATGTTTCCAACCAATTAACTGTGATCATGGGTGTGTTTGTTTTTCCAGCACCACTTTCTCAGCTGTGGCTTGATGGTTAGTTTGTAAAGCTATTACACTTTGCCTCAGTTGTTCTGAGCGGGGTCAGAGAAAGTAATTATTAAGGTCCCACAATGTACGGAGGAGTTTGGTTGAAAAGCTGCATGCCGCCTGCTTCAAATGCCTTAATTAAATGAGGCTAATACAGCCATGTTTTTTCCCATGATGTACTGGATGGATTTCAAAACTGGCAGCATGTACAGGGTGTGATAGGAATTTGGCATACTTGGACCTTTTGATTTGAGTCGAATGCAAAATATTTTATAACCCTTTCACTCCGCTGTGTCCATTACTTCAAGGACAAGCATGTAACACACACACACACACACACACACACACACACACACACACACACACACACACACACACATACACATATGTACACATGAACACGCATATCAAAATTTACAGATACTCAAATAACGGACCAAATATCAAAAGTATGGCTTCTAGTCAACACACTCAAAAGTTCAATTTCTCATGAGCCTTTTTTGGCATTGTCAGCAGGATGTTGCACAGCTATTTGAGGTGGAGCAGAGCTGTGTGTGTGATATGGACCAAAGCCCAGGCCTGTCAAATGCCTCTTTAGTGACTCCTGTACCACTGACGCAAGCTGCCATATTATCCTCTGGCCCCAGAGAGGGTTCTCATCCCTGAATGTATCCCCTCTCCAGCTTCCTCTGCTCACCACCATTCCTTGCCTTGCCAATTTCCATGTCAATCAACCTGTTAACAGACCCTTTCCTATTGTGTTACTGCTGCTTATCAGAGGTATCAGGAAACAGTGATGACCTGATTAGGGCAATGACAGTCAGAGGTCATCAGGGTAAATTGAATTTGTTGTCTATTTGGTTAGTTGAATAACTCGTCCCTGGGCAACATCTATGACAGTGTTTTGTAGCTGACATAAAATGATGACAAAGGAGCAATTGCGGCTTATTACCACCAGAGGTCAGACTAACATTATTTGTTGTAGGCAGAATTACATCCTGAGCTTACAGTAAATGTAATTTCTGAAAGCCATGTCACCAATTTAGAACACTGCAGTATTTGTTAGGGCCTAACTGCTCTGACAGCACTTGAGACAAGTGCGACCTGCTTACAGCTGCCTTCAACTTTGTCTCAGAGTTTACATTAAGCTCAGTTGTGTCTTTTTGGCTAAACAGATTTTAATTGAATTCACTGGGATCAGTCCACTGCCTTATGCCTCTTAATTTGGTAACTCTTTATTTAAAGGGGTCTACATAAGGGTGACACAAGCCTGTTATAAACACTTTATTCATGTTTATGAATGTTGTCATTCTCGTGTCACCCTTATGTACAGACATCAGGGAATCAGGGAGAAGGACTTAAGTAACGTGGAGCCCAGGTGAAACCAATTAATACACAGGGGAAGGTGCACGCGAACCAGGAAGTGGCAGTGAACAGGGAGACGAGCTGTGAGTCCGTGAAGCAGAGTGAAGGGGCGTGGCTGTGGCCAGAGCAGATGCAGGCCTGACAATTATGCTATGTTTGAAGCCTGATTAAATTCAGCATGTATAAAATCTGAAAAAAAAAAACAGACTAGATTTCAGTAAGATTTTATGCATCTCTAAAAGACATCATGAATGCAGAAAGATCTTATGCCTCTCTAAAAGAGATGATCTCTCTTTTGTCAGTAATACACTCCCTCTGGGGCGCTGAAGTAATAAAAAGCACTATTTTAAAAGTACATTTGATTGCAATGTCATGCTTGTGGGTGAAGGGAAACATTATCATGCCGGGACTGAGTTGAGAAGAAAAAGAAAGAGCAGAAGAATCGTTCTTCCTAAAAAAACATCTTCAAACACCATGAGCTTCCAAATATACAGTAATCCTTTCCACTGACCAACAAAAAAGCGCTTAAATCATAGGCCAAGTCTGAGTCAGAGTATCACATGAATTATTTATTTCACACAAGAGATAAGAGAGTGAAGTGCCACTGCCAAATTCAATTCTAATAAGATCTGAAAGACTTTTACCATTTAACAGAACAGGAGTGAGTGAACTTGACAGGTCTTAAAGTTGGAAAGTTTGCATCGATCACAGTGTCTAGACTCCTTTCCACTGCTTCCAACAAAACCAATGACATCATCTCTCTGCATGCTGTTTGAAGAGAAAGGTTTTGAGATACCATGCTTTTGCTGCCACCTAGAGGTTAACAGAGGTATAACTCTGACTGACTGAGATGTAAAATATCTCATTTTGATCCATTACACTTTTTGCTAAACAGAATTCTCCTAGCATCGCTCTTGTGGTGTGTCTACTGTGTGCTCTTAATTGGTACATCTGGCCTGGATCCAGACAACTGACAGCTCCAACCAACCAATCAACATGTTGGAAGGAACAGAGGGAAGAGTTCCAAAGTGACCTCATGGACATAAGCAAAAAGACCCCCTCCCACACACACACACACACACACACATACACACACCAAGGCTTGGGGGTTTTCAAGGCAACACAGTCAAGTGGCAGCATAAATCAGCGTGCTTCACTGCCAGAGATTTTGTCATGGTTGTGGCATATTTTACTGCAGCTCACCTCCCGTTGGCCTGACGCTTCCCCTTGCATTCACACCCCCATCACTGCAGTCAGTCAGCAAGCAGTGTGAGGTATTAGTCACAGTTTAAAACTGGCTGCATTTTTAATACTTCTGCATTCACCAAATCCCCATTCATGCCTTTACTTTAGGCTGCAAGGATGCAGATGTGTCAAAGAATGTGGTACAAGAAGGAAGAGAATGGAAGGTACACAGAATAGTGAGCAAAGGCAGTCAGACGTGTAATACGTGACTATGTGAATGCAAGGATATTTGAATGTGTGTGAGTTGAGGTGTGTCTGTACTGAGTTGAATGTGTGTGTTTGTGTGTATGTGTGTGTGTGTGTGTTAATGCTTGAATGTTTGTTTTTGTTCACCTGTGTTATTCCAATATGTGTGTGCTTGCATCTGTGTTTGCGAGTGTGTGTCTTTCTGAGTGGTGTGCACACAGTATGTGAAAAGAGTGTGTATGTTTTTGTCTGTGTGTGTGTGTGTGTGTGTCACTCTGTCCATATGCTTCAGTGTGAAATT
Organism: Tenualosa ilisha; assembly: GCA_015244755.2. Classification (NCBI taxonomy): domain Eukaryota; kingdom Metazoa; phylum Chordata; class Actinopteri; order Clupeiformes; family Clupeidae; genus Tenualosa; species Tenualosa ilisha. The sequence goes on along the minus strand of PYXC01002421.1, from coordinate 503,919 downwards.
CCTCCTTGCAGAGGGGCCCCTGTAGTGAACCAGACCCTCATGTCTGTGTCTCGTCCTCACAAGCCCTCCAGTGAGCCTTCATTAAGCCATCACAGCTCTCAGTGGGCTCCTCATCAGACTGAAGCCTCCCTGCCCTCACTCACTCACACACTCATGGCCTCTCTCTCTGTCCCTCTCTCTCTCTGCCTCTCTCTTCCCAGAAACAGCTCCATCTGCATTGCAAAACCACACCACAACAGTAACAAACGTGCCTCTGACCAATCACCATCCTGAACTGTTTTTAGTTTTCTCTCTCTGTCTGTCTCTCTCTCTCTCTATTGCTCTCTCTGTCTCTCTCTCTCTGTTGCTGGATTGTTTTTGTTTTTCTGTATTTTTTTGTCAAAAGCACAGACTGATGATGAGTCACACTGAGAAATCCATCCCGACAGGCTGCCGGGCGCATAACATAAGCTTTCCAAGTGAACACGTGTGTATGTACAATGCTATCCGCAGCAGGGCAGAGCAGTAGACCTCAGCACAGAGCATGAACTAAGATGGCTGCAGATGAGAAACAACAATAATCCCACAGTAATGCAAGGCAGATTATCACATTCAGGTGAACAATGAGGTCGGTAATGAAACATCTTCCTGAGTTCTAATCCACCTACACCACCCCCATACTACCCCAGCCCATTAATATAACCCACCACACATATACACACATTCTCTCTCTCTCTCTCTCTCTCTCTCTCTCTCTCTCTCTCTCCACACACACACACACACACACTCACTCACACACACACACACATACAGACACACACACTCACTCTCACACACACAGGCACACACACACATACACACCTTGACCTCAAGCAGTGATGCGGATACTTAAACAGACAAAGTAGTTTGCTGGCATTGCACAGCATACGTTGATCCTTAACAAAATGAGCATGTTAGAGTTCAACAGTTTCCTTGTCAAGCCTCTGGAAATGTCAACAGCAGTGATTAAAAACCACACCACATCTCTCCTGCTGTAATACAAGCAAAAAGGCAGTGGAGGGGAATGCACCAGTGAGTGAACATGTTTGTCATCACTCGCATTCTGCTGAAGTGTTCTGTTTGAAAGCTTTTTCCTTTTTCGGCTTTTCGCCAAAAAAAAAAAAGACGCCCTCAAACACAATGTCAGTCACTCACATTGCTGTAATAGACAACGTCGGCCATGGCATGACACTGTTAATAACTTCACCGTTGACTCATATGTTTCAGTCAATACTGTCACGCTTCAGTGCTTCCCATGGTGTGCAAGAGGATGTAATGAGAATTTCTGTTTGTTGTTTTTGTTGTTGCTGTTCTGTTGTTAATATTCGTCCAAAATAGAGTAAATCATCATGTGGAGAAGTCTATTTGTTGTTGTAAGTATAAAAAATAGCCTTGTGGTTTAAATTTAAGAGTTTTACATATCTACATACACATACCTATGTTTCATGTCTAAATATATAGATAGATAAAAACCAGCCACAAGGCAGCAGTTGTAAGCTATTTGGCATAAATAATGTTCCAACAACACCTTTGATCTGATGTGTTTCATTTAAATAAACAGGTGAATAAATGAAGTGCATATCACCTGTTTCCTGCTGTGGGCAGTAAGCCATCTGTTCTCCCTGAACAACTGAGAAGCTCTATGGTCTACCTGTGCATTAAGTAATGATTTAGACCTAATTATAGAGTGAAGAATAGACCTCAGCGTGGGCTCGGTGGGCATTCTATATCACCAGTACTCACAGAGACGCAGTTCAAGTCCAACCTGAAGGAGGTAGTTTCCCAAACCAACCCCACTCCACCTTCTCAATGCCCATATCTGTTCCACATGTCCTGTTGGAGAAAAACTGCACTTAAATGTAGAAAATTATACAACATGGCAAGAGACCAAATAGATAGATTTTCTAATGAATAACTGATTCCTGTTGTTTTTTTTTGTTGTTGTTGTTTTTTCAAGGGATTCTGTTGAGAGTGCATGACATTAAGAGTCCATAAGACCAACAGCTTCTATTTCAGGAGTGTTTCATGTGGTCCCCACAAACTGCATGACTACATGCCAGAGGGGTCATCCATGTCCTTCCGGCATCACGGTACTCCCACGAGATGTTTGTCCATACAGTTAGTGAGAGGGGGGGTCAGGGAAGACTTGTAAATTATAGAAGTGTCCTAAATGAGGGAGGAATCCTGATGCATCTTGTCAGACAGTGTTTTTCAGCTTGTTCTTTTTAATCCATGCTATTTTGGGGGGCAAGTATTGAGTTTGCCCTTGCAGAGGTTTTAAGAAAAGGAATCTGTAAGATCTATGTTAAGCCATTGTACAGCTAAGCTTGTGTTTCAATATTGCCTGTAGTTTTACACTAACCCTGTTAGTGTAGACTTTAAGGTCAATCTTTTTTTTTTTCCTTCCTTTCCTTTTCTCCGCTATCTCTCTGCTTCTATTTTAGCCCTCTGTGAGCATTGCTCAACATTTTCTTATCAGTTATCTGTTCTCTTTTCATCTTTTCCCCATCCCTTCATCCCTCTCTCCCTCCCTCCCTCACTGACTCTCTCTCTCTATCACTGTCTCTCACTGAACATCAGGCCAGCCAGCTTGTGGGGTATTTTTTTGCCAGACACGGCTTGGGCTCTGCCTCCTGCGTCCACCCTGCTGCGGACTGCAGCCCCTGCCATCTTTGAAGTTCCACTGGAAATGTCCGTCCACATCACTGTCCAATCTATCTATAGCTCACCTCTGTGTGACGTCCATCTCTGGCTAAACGAGGCACCAAAGCAGGATACTCTTTTTTTCTCTGGTCATGACCAAAACCTTGTTAATGTTGCATTGTTTGAGTGTCATTTAAGAAAAAACACACAAAAAAAATTCACAACACCAAAATATTGGTGTTGACTTTTTATAAATCAATACTGGTAAAATAATCACCTTAACTGCACAACAAAACTGAATGTTTTACTTGACCTGTAAAAGAAATACATAAGCTATGAGTCCCATTCATGTTTTTTTGTTTTTTTTTTAGTGCTGGTGAGAATAAAACTAAATATAATTTCTCTGTGCTTTCACAGCAGAATCGGATTTGACAGCAAACTTGATTCGTTACTGAAGTTTCACTTCTGGGCCATGGCCACTTAAACCTCCCAAAGCACAGCAAAATAGCACATTTTAAATGTTGCAGCAGACAAGCTCATCACATTGTACTGCAATAAAGTTGGTTTCATGTGTTATTTTGCCAATATCTACTTAAACACAAATACCCTTTTTAGGAAGGCTCAGGCTAGACACTTTGATCCTTGGCTGTCCCTCAGTGTAAACCTTTTAAAGCGCCTATACCCTTGCAGTTGAAATGTTTAGGACAGCTAAAGCACTTTGGCTTAGATCTACATGAATTCAAATTTTCAAGTTCCAGAAAGAAAAGAAAAGAAAAAATGTCTTTTTGCTTCACTGGCTCATTGGAGATGATTGCACCTGACGGTTCAATCGGACTGCACAGCACCATGGCACAGATGTCAAACCTGTCTCTCTGTTCGAAAAGCCCAACTAGGAAAATTAGAAAGATGGCAGCAGGGAAGAAAGCCCCTGTGGCTCCGTCAGCAGATTCTAAGCCTTCTGCTAACATATCCCTGCCCCGCTGTCTTCAGAATGCCCTGAAATTATTGATATGCTATGCCACAAACCCAGAGCTGCATATCTTTTAGATTCTTTTCTCTTTTTATGAAGAGACTTTCAGAGTTCATCAAAAAGCTGTGTTATATTGAGGGAGAGACACACACACAGCCCTTGAAGAGGCATTCACCACCATATTGAATAGTAATATATAGAAATCATGTCTCTAAGGGTTTGGAAGGTGCATCTTTTTGGCAGCCTGTAATTTGTGTGAGACAAATTACAGGTGTCTGTTTGAGATCAGGCTGCATGCATTAACAGTTTTAAAAATAAAGCTTTGAGAACTGCATGAGGAGTGTGTGTTCCTCAGTGACTGTGCATGTGTGTGTATGTGTCTGTGTGTCTGAAAGAGGCAGAGAGAGAGAGAAATTATTATGTTGGCTTTGAGAGTCTCACACATAAACAAAATTCTCTCTTGTCCAATTTGTGGAGATTTACATGGCTAGATTTAGCACGTACAACTGTTACCATGGCAACTCCATTGTACTGTATCATCACACATTGTGCAGTCTACCAGTCTCAAGGTTTTTCAGACTATGTGTGTGTGTGTTTGTGTAGTTGTGTATGTATAGTTTTGTATGGGTCCATCTTCCTGTGTCTGTGCAGCAAGATGTGATTCATTTTGAATTCTGTCTGCAGTTACATATGTAGAAGAAATACATTGATTGCTCCCCTGTTACATCACCATACATATCCCATGAGAGGTGGCTGAAAATGGCAACCTACTCCCACAAGGTAAGGGGTGGTTGGTTATCAAGAAGGTGGGATAGCAAAGGAGAAAGAGAAAGATAGAAAGAGAGAGAGAAAGGGATAAAGAGAGAGAAAGACAAAGAGAGAGAAAGGGAGAGAGAGAGAGAGAGAGCGAAAGGGAGAGACACAGGTTTATCACTAGAGTGAAGCTATGTTGGTGATGGACACTGGGCAGGAACCCTGTTCGGCTGATAGGCTCTCAGCTGACTGCACTCCCTCCATGTACTTTTGTGAAACCAACTCAGACGACCTCCACAACTTACTTGCCCGTCTGCTCATCGCCCCCCCCCCCCCCCTTGAGTTAACAGTGGACACATTGTACTGCGGTACAGTGCCTGTGTCATCTTGGAGAAAACATACTTTATCCCGAGGTCAACTTTTGTTTTGTGACTCATGAGTGATGCAGTGGGAGGTCTGTGTCATGTGCAGTTGGACAGTCATTCTACCATACCTGTTTATTGTTAAAAATATACTATTAGGCCTATTATTAATCTTAACTACTACTACTAATAATGTTATATTTCTGTTAGTGGGATTGACATTTTTGGTATGTGAAAATAGTGTTTGGCAGGAAATTATAAACAGTTTATCCTTTTTTTCAGTGGCCCCAGATAGCACTACAGTGCATGACTACAGTGCCTGATGTATTCCCTTTAGGTCATAGTCAGGCAGTCAGGTGATTTTTTTTTTATCACGAGTAATTCTAAGCAACCAATCAGATGACAGCTTAAATCTGTGAGGTGGTGAAGTGAGTAAAAAAGTAATTTAAAAAACCCTTCAATTGTAACCATCATAACCTTATTCAAGAGAGACACTCAAATTTCACACATTTCAACACATTTCAAACATGCATTTTTGAGGGCAGGAGCACACTTTGTACTGACAAAGGGTTAATTTTTTTTTGTGATTTGCAGTGCAACTAAAGTGTCCCAAAAAGTAGCCATTACGTGTGTTTGAAGAGTATGGCAAGGACAAGGAAGGTCCGTTTTCTGTTCAGTTAGCGTTCGCTGCCAGTTTGCTAATTTGGTTTATGTTGTACCAAATGCTGTCATTCTTATACCTACAGACAGCACTCAACAGCCTCAAAAAAACAGTGATTCAGCTGATTTTTATTTCAGTGTATTGAGTTTTTTTCCAAAATAGTGCATAAGAGTACATACAAAAGTGCACTTAAAATACATACCCTTGGAGAGCACTTGGAGCATTCACAGTGGGTTGTCAGAAATGTTTTTACTTCATTTCATTACTAGAATAAATGGACTGGAAGAATCTCTGTCTGGGAGGGTAACCACTCTGTTGCTCTACCCCCCTCTTTCTTCTACTCCCTTTTCCCTGCTTCTCTTTCCCTTTTCCATCTCTCTACCGCTACCTTTCTCTTCCCCCTTTTTCTCTCTCTTCCTTTCCAGTTATCCATCTCTTCCCTTCTCTTTGGCACCCCCTGTGCCAGGCAGGGTGTGTATGAATGTGTGACAGGTGTTAGTGAAGCCTTTATGTGAGAGTTCACCTCTGTGTGACATCCAGAAAATTCTGCCACCTCACCTGGAGAGAGCTCCCTCATCTAATCACATGCAGCGCTAAGCACTGCAGTTGCCAAATTTACAGGCTGAAGTTCCTGCAGTAACTAGACAGACGTTTCAGCACCTCAGTTGTAATCACACTTACTGGTGTTTCAAACCTTTAATATTCTTTTTTCATCATTTGTGTATTTGTTTTGTTGCTTTTGTGTTTTACACTTACACAGACTTATATAAGTATAACTTCCATGATATGAAAAGTTTGTTTTTATTTATTTATTTTTGTGTGTGTGTGCATGTGTGTGTTGGGGACGCTAGTGTTATGTAACCACACCTCTAATGAGTAAATACAAGAAACTAAAATGGCTCCTTGCGTTTCATGGATAATGGCACTGCAAGGTATATAATTCATCATTTGCTGGCCACAGTACAAAAAACAGCCATGTTTACATTTGCAGCCACGCTTACATTTTCTCCTCTCTACTCCTTATATTCCTTCCTGTCTTCAAATCTCTGATATTCCCCATTCCAAATTCTCTTCTAAATCTCCCGCACCCCTCCATGCATAGGACTTTAACTTTAAGGGTAATATTCGTTTCATTCCACTGTTGGTATTGGGCACATTAATCTTCCCACGGCTTCGTGTTCTCCTGTTGTTGTCAGGCTTTTCATAAAGCTAGGTGGTTCTGAACATTCTGGCCCCTGTGCGTTCACATCTGAAAAGAAGAGTCATTTGGTGCTGCGCAGTTTCAAGCTATTCAGCAGAAGGTGGGGTGGGGTGGGGTGGAACTGCGACAGCGCGACCACAGCCAGAGAGCTGTTGATGAGGAGAAAGCAAACAGAAAGTGTGATAGAATGGAAAGGTGAGATACCCAATAATCCTATGCTTTACCTCACTAAGTGTTCTGCAAATGTTTGATGTGGATGTGGGTTTGTCATTGCAGCAGTACACATTGTGTGCTGCCAGGCATCCTTGGAACCATAATTTTCTTTTGTTTAAGCAATAGTGAAAAAGCAAGCATTATCTGCAAGAAAAATCATCTTCATTGTCTGTAGACTTACCATATCCCCTCTGGGGTCAACTGCTATTGTACTAAACTTGAAGGCACACACGTTTTTGGTTAATTTATCAGCTTCATGGTCACTTTGATGATTAAATGGCTCATTACGGGGTGAATGAAGGCTCTCTCACCCTCCTCTAGCGTAGCTTCCGCAGTTGATAATCGTTATTCTAAAATGATAATTGCTATTCTTTGGTTTGCAAGTAATTCACATGGATTGATGAGAATGTACAATGTTGTATGCCTTTAAGTTTAGGCTATGTAATGTTATTGCAGCAAGGGTAACACCCTTCTTTTAGTTCAAACTCACACAAGCTGGGCAAGAGAATACATGTGCTTGGTGGTGGTGATGTTTTGTTTTTGTTTTGTTTTATTTATTTATTTATTTTACTACAGAATAAAAGTAGAGATAGTAAGCAACAGCAAACAACCTTAGTGCACTGTAATCATGGTGGCCACTGACTGTAATAAATGCAAGATATTACTTAAAGCATTGGGGTATTGCCTTAGTAGGAAATTTTATGTGACCAATGTATATTGAAGAAGAAGTCAGTAAAGAAACAAAAAAAGGAATAGCTGAGCTCTGTGAGTTTCCCCAGAGTGCCTAAGACAATTTTAAGTTTCTATTGCAGGGATTTTTACTTGTGTGTGTGTGTGTGTGTGTGTGTGTGTGTGTGTGTGTGTGCATGTGTGTATAAGTGTGTGTTTGCAAATATGACACTGCACACTGCAAGAAGTCTGAGAACTTCAAGTTTCAAGTTCAGTGAAAAAAACAAGATGACGTAACCCAAGAAAAAGTATCTAGTTTGTGTGTGTGTGTGTGTGGTGTGTGTGTGGTGTGTGTGTGTGTGTGTGTGTGTGTGTGTGTGTCTGTGTCTGTGTCTGTGTGTGTTCAGAGCAGCTGATATCTGGCAGTTGCCACTTTGTGTTAGTTAGAGAGCTCTCTGCCACAGTATGACAGCTGCTAACCACCATGGTTAAAGAACATCTGAAGTGGTTCAAACAGAGATAGACTGATTCTGAAGAAACTATAAGCATGAGCACACCTAACAACACAAGTTATAAATGACTGGTTGTTATGATCAAAAGCGGGTTGTTAGCTCGGTCTGTTGTTGTTAAGCGCTGCCTACAAAGATTCTTTTTTTTTGTAAAATCACTGCTTCCCATACTCCCAAACACAGTGTAACAGACTTAAGTTCCATCTCAGTCACAAGTTAAAATGTTACTGTATTGCAAACGTCGGTCAGGCTACTATATTGTAACCCAGTGTTAATGTGACAGTTCATTTAAACTTCATATCGAGTTGGGCCAATCGATATGCAAGTGTGACACGGCCAGAAAAGTGGAACGTCTTCATAGGTGTGCAGTTATCTGAAAATAATGCACGTTCTAAATAGCGCATCCAAATAGGACATTTGATCAAGCAGTGGCATAATGTGTTTTATGCAGTATTAGATGAGTTGATGTGTGGCAGACAGAAGTAGCTCTGCAAACATGTTAGCTATCAAAAAGTGTTAGCAAAACTACATAGCGCAGATATAGAAACAGTGGTATAAGCCATAAAATTAACTCCACGACATGCGCATATCAGTGAATATTGTACTTATCGAGGTGTACAGGCTTATCACGACCTCAAACATACAATATTCACCAATATACACACACTGTGCCATTCATTATCCCTTACATAATTGATTATCTAAACCTCTTAGATGAATCATGTTATTCTGACTCATTTTTAAAGCAACACTATATAGCAATTCATCGCTATGTGAGGCCTCCTTTTTATCATAATAGTTTTATTTGGTATTTTGGAATTCTATGTTTTAGTATTTTAATAATTTGGATGGCCTATACAAGGATACAAAGATACAAGGATACAAGGAAAGTTTATTGTCACATGTCTGTTTGTCAGCCAATAGTCATATGACAAGTGTTATTCCCACCAGCCATCCAGGACATGCGCTGTGCAGTTCTTGTTGCAAGGTCAGAAACCACCAGGAAATAAAAGGAAACATTTACAGTCTGACATTGCTGATTATTTATGTTATGTTATTATTATGAATACTGATTGTATTGTCATCAAACATCATCTTTTAGAAGTGACAACGGGCTCTGTGCACAGCAGACGTCAAGTTCCAGAAGGACTTTTGTTCAGGATGGACACTTTTCCGGTAATTAACTTTTACATTGGTAAACAATTATAACATGAGGCTATATCTACGAGTTAACTACAACATGCACCCTGAAATGGTGAGGAACATGGGGAGCTTATTAATTGGGTTTACTTTTGATAGTAAAGTAGTATAATTATACTATACAACTAATACTTGCCTAATATGAATATAGCCTACTGTACTTCACAAAAATAGATGTTCACCGGAAAAGACGTACCATCCTGAACTAAAGTCCTTCTGGGACTTTACGTCTTCCGTGCAAAGAGCCCATAGGGCTCGGGGAAGTGTTTTGGAAGGTTTTGGGTGCCTTTTAGGTAGCTGGTCTACTGCTTTTACACCAAACCTCCTTAGTGTTGCTTTAAACAGGAAAGGGTCCAAAAGTCTGCTTTATTTTGGAGGAAAATAATGTGGCCTTTATGTGTCCTGTTAGGAGGTGAACAGAGGTTAACAGAAGTGTGTTCTGACTGTCATACACACACAACTGCCAATGTTATTTAGCTCTGCCTGTCTGTCATTTATGCTCTATTAGACTATTCTGTGTGGCTGTCAGTCAGTTTCAGCTAGTGGAGGAGGAGTAAAGAAAACACAGTACAAGAAAAACTGCCCCTCCTCTCCTATTGGTTAGAGGGAATATGCTTAGTTTAATATTGAATCAGAATCAAATATTTTTTGTAAGCTAAAAAAAAAAACTACCAGCAATTGCAGTTCAACAAAGATACAAATTCTAATTAAAAAACATTAATCAGTCCATCATCCCAAAACTCAACTCTGGAATAGATGCATCATAGACCATCCTCTTTCATTGGTATTTTTGAGTAAAAGAAATGTCAAATATTGGCTTTCTTTGTTTGTCACGGTCCAAAAATTGTATTTTTCACATTCTACATTTTATTTTTGTTTCCACGTTACATTCTCCAGCCCATCCCCATCATGCTCTCCTTGTCACCAGCCTTGTCCACCTTTTTCATCTCTCTACCCTTTCCCTCTTCCTTGCTCTCTTTCATCCCTCTGTCTCTCCCTCTCCCCTGTGACCCAGCAAAGGCCATTTCACATTTTCTCCACCTCTGTCTCCCCTCAACCGTGACGTTTTCCATCTGTGGCTTGGCCTTGCTCTCCTTGTCAGACCCCAAAACTCACTTTGACATCTGTTCCCGAGCTTCTGAAGGTTCTTGCTTGTGTTTAAGGCTCTGCACATTCACAACAACTATCTCTTTCTCCATGACCCCTTTAACTTTGCCCATTTGTTTCATGTCTTCTCTTGAAGGTACTTAAAATTACACAAATATTTTCTTTTAAATTGTACACAAAACATTGACCACAAACCACTGAAACCACTGAAAATATCAAATGGGCCCCATACAATATTGAATGTGAAGGCCCAAACTACTTCTCTGATGTCATGTATAAATGTCTGTTTGCTATGTTCCACACAATATGGAGTACGCTACATTCAACATAAAATATGAAGAGCCCTATATATAACATTTAGGCACTTAAGGCTATGGTTGGAGCAGTAGCCCTCAGTAAAGTTCAGTGAGAAAATCTGGACTGAGTTGATATAGCACAGCCAGCCCTCTATGCCTTTTCCTTCAGGAGGTAATCGAAACATTTTCCTGGTGGCAGGAGTTGATTTGAAATGCATGACTCTCTCTATCTCCACCAGCCAAAGGACAACGCTTGCTCTCAAAGGAGATGATTTGTGCTGCGCTGCAGTGGTGGTTTGTCCACACAATCACCTGCCAAGAATCAAATTGGAGAGCTACTTGCGGTGCTGTCTCAGAGGACTGCATTGCCTTGAATAATCTATTGCATATTGACCTGAGGTCTCTGTAATTAACCTTACAAGGATTCTTCAGAGCCAGGATTCTTGCTGTTGGCACACAACCAGGCATTAACCAAAACAAAAGCATCAAACACCCAAGTGGGTTATAATAGCCTTGTATTGTTTTAAAATATGTGATAATACCCTTTAATTTTACAAAGCTTATTTTGTCCTGGCAACCCATGGGGGACCTTGCTCTATAAAAAGCCCTCTTGCAGCATGTTACAAGAGATGTCTGTCCTAGACAGGGTGAAGACAAGCCTGTACAAACATGGGACCCAATAGCAGGAAGCACATTTGAAGGTGATCACTCTCAGAGGGACAAAAAGTGCCTGATTCCAATGACAAACATGAGGCGTAAAGGTTCTGAATGTGAAATCAAGAAGCTTGGTCTAAAAAGGAGCAAATATAATATGAACATTCCTTATTTGGTTTTTAGGGGAGTGTTCTTCTGATATCACAAATGCAATACAATCATTTTATTTCAGATTGCTATATAGAGATATGAAACCCCAAAGTGATACCTCTTCAAGGAGAGGTACAGGTTGAATCAACCCAGAGCCCTGTTGTTTGAGGTCACCAAGTGCTGTCAGTAGGAGAAAGAATAAGGACATTTAGTATACCATAGACCAAATTTGCAAACCACTAATGGTAACTGAATGTGGTAGGGAAATTAAAGTTTATTTGCCCTTATCAATTAACATTAGCTGCTATTTCACTATTTGGACTATGCTGAACCACATTTTCATGTTCATCTACTTATCTAAAGCACTTCATGACCTGGAACAACACTGGTACTGCCCCATTCTATGCCATAGCTACAGTGTACGCACAAGAACATTTTGTTTTCTTATACATTGCACTTTGTCCACAATTTAAATTAGGTCCTATATAAAATATGTCAAAAGTAAAAAAAAAATGAGACAGTTTCATCTTTAAGTATGTTTATTTCCAAAAGGCACTCACTACATTGAACGTAATGGTTGCACAAGTTATACTGTGAACAACGTCCATTTACTGAGCATGTGCGGTCCAGTGAATTAGCTTTGAACAAGGACATTTAGAAAAAGCTAATTATCAGAAGCGTGTGGCGGTACAATCAATACCAGGCCATAATAATATATTTGCACAATAGCATGCTTTTTAAATTTCCTCTTATTTTTTCAATGCTGTAGGTTATTTTTTTTTTATATATTTTATCATGAACATTTAGAGTCCTTTTCTGCATTCACACATACGCCACTGCTGCACCCAGTTAGTTGCAAACAAGAGGAATACAAAGGACATGTAAAGCTTTGAGGTGATTGTGCAGGGTTCAAAATGGTTGGAGGAGTCAGTGTTCACCCTTAGTTTCCTTAGGGCTTATCAGTTTTATACAATCTGTTTGACTTAACAAGTTAGTAATGGATCACATATACTTCAAACACACTCTCTGTCTCTCTCTCTCTCACACACACACACACACACTCATAAAGATAAACACACCCATAGATAAACACACATACACACACTCTCTCTCACCCATACATAGACATCCAACAGATCACCACAACTTCAATAACACACTTGCCACATACAAGTGAGACAAGACAGGTGTTTGGACTATTCTAATGGACACATTAATACGCATGATAGAGATGCCATCCAAAAGTGTGTTCACATCAGATACATAACAGATTTCACTTCTGAAAAGCAGAATCATATCCTTAACCCCTCTTTTCCGTGCTCTTTTGCAGCTTTGTGACACATCTCAGTATGGTTAAATTATAACCATCCATTTATTTCAGATTTCCACTATGGCTTTTCTTCCACCCACTGGCTCTCTCCTGAAGAAAGTTAAGAGTGCAACCAGTGCTCCAACGATTAAAAGTGTGAATGCAACTCTCTTGATATGCAGTTTGCAGTTAAGCAACACCAGTAGGACTACAAGCCCTGAGATATCGCCATTAATGGACATGTAGTATTAATATTATCATATTAATACACCACACTTCAGTAGACAACAGTAGAGCTCATGCACATACATGTTGCTGTTTACTACTTTGACGGCTCTTCTTAGTTAAGGGTTTTAAAAGGCGGTTTCTACTTTCTACTTGATACTTTCAAAGTGAAAGCAGAGACATGCTCAGTGTCCTTAGCCTTCGATTTTAAAGGAACCCGTCTTTTGTGATGTCATCCTTTGTTTATTCTATGCAGCTTACCTTCAACAAAAAGGATCAAGAAAGGAAAAAAGTCGAAATACATCGGCACTGACGTGACGTGGAGTGGAGGTCCAAGAACTTGCCCGGTCATAAATCACAAGGAAATGGGCAATCCAGTCTGCTACAGTATCATGTTTGCTGTTTTTAGGGTGTCTTGCTTTGTCACTGCAGTCTTCTCTCACCATCTCACATTGCATCGCTCAGGTTCTTTCAATAGTTACGACTAGTCTCCCCTTTCAGGGTCTCATGCGATTTCTCAAAAGTTCAGTTTTCCTTCTGTCTTTATCAAGTTATCAGGGCACAGTGAATAGTTCAAGAAACAGGCAAAACAAAGATTCAGGATCTTGTCTCAGAGAAAGACAGCATGACTGTAAGGCACATTGTGGCTCATATATTTAGTTTTTACATTTTTTTTTTCCTTTTATGTCATTCAAAGTGTTTCCTTCTATGCGGATGCTTTTTTTGTTTCCTCCTTAAGGGTCCATCTGTAAGTGCACCTCCTTAGCAGCCTCCTTCTCGCTCTCCTTCTCTTTGGTCTGCAGCATGACAAAGCCGTTCTGAGGTTTAGGGCTCTCGGCGAACACAGACACGTTGGTCAGGCTCGTGTTGCACTCCTTGTCGGCATCCTCCTCGGGCTCCTCGTCCTCCTTCCCCTTGCCTTCGCTCGCCGATGGGCTGCTACAGCTGTACGCCTCACACGAACGCCGCGCCTCGTCTGTGATGTTCTTTTTGAGCTCGCTGCTCGCTCGGTTGCGGCTGCGTCGGGCCAGCCGCGTGACGGAGCTCAGCCGGTTAAAGATGTTGTCCTCGGAGCAGGCCTGGTCAGTGACAGAGACACTGTTACGGTGGTGGTGGTTGTCGCCCAGCTCGGCACGCAACCGCAGGTTGTTGAGCTTCATGTCAATGCTCTCTGATGACGTCTTGAAGTGGTTGCCATCCAGGCTGTTGAAGGCAGCGGCGGCGCGGCGCTCAGGCGACAGCACGTCCAACGAGTGGGCACGCTGGTCCAGGCCCAGCTGCCGGCGCTCCATGCTGCGGATGGTGGCGGCACGCTGCAGTTTGTCATGCACCTCCACACTCAGGCGCCGACGCGTCTCACGGAGTTCAGCACGCACGTTGGCCTTCCACTCAGCTGCGTGCGCTTTGAACTCGCCGACCTGAAACAAAGAAGTCATGTGATCACAAAACAACAATCGTTTCCTCAACATGAATTCATTCATCAGCGGTCCTGTCACTACTTATGCTGAGAATATACTGTATACCAATATATATTACTATACTTTTATACTAAAATAATGTAGTGCTGACATATAGTATACTGGTATTATTTTGGACCTTTATTTATGCATAATTTACTGAGATTATATATATAATTTTTTATTTAATTTAATCTTAAATTTTAACATTTTTATTTGTAAAGGAGAAAGCTCCACCAATGATTTGGAAGAAAAGTGTTTTCCTGCCTCTTCTTTGGTCTTCTTGGACAGGACTCGTAGCCAGTCGCCTATCATACTCAGGACAGCAGCGAAATAAGCCAGGCCCACCAAAATCCAGAACCACACCAGAGGCTTGTACCATTTGCGATATTCGATCTTCCGGTCACCCCCTGAAAAAAACACCACATGAGCGTCCATCAGATACATTGCAGTGCCGCCGGTCTCATCCTCATCAGGAAAAAAAAAAAAAAAAAAAAACAAGTTCTGCAGCACACCCATCGACTGTGGACATCCTTGGAGAAAGAAAGCTCATTTTCTCGTACATGCTCTCAGCTGTCAAAAAAAAACAAAAACTGACAACGCGTCTACAAGCCTCTGCCATGATCAGTGTGGGTAAGAGCTGGGAAAAAGTCTATAATGGCTTTTAGTGCTCTAGTGAAAAACAAGCCATTATCACTTCCCATTGCCGTAAGCTTTTCATGAAAGCTTTGCTACATATCTGAGGCTGCAGAGCTTTATAAAAAAAATGAAACATGCAATGCAGTAGCAATGCCGCTTTGTGAAATGTGTTCACAGTTCTCAGCCTTGACATTAACAATATCACAAATCAACAGTATAATTGATGCATAAAAATATAATCTTGTAGGCCATTCAATTTAATTTTTTAAACCATTGTTTTAAATGATAAGTTTGAAACGATTAATCTGAGGAAGTCTGTGTTCAAGTAGTTTATCTGTATTAGCAGTGCTAAAAAAACACATAAAAAAGGTTTTAGAAACACAACAGAACATCACTGCATATTGAACATTTGATTGACATCACATGCAAATGTAATTGAAAGCTAAGTGCACATTTTACCTGCCACGTAATCGCCGATGCCAACAGTTGTCAGGGTGATGACAACAAAGTAGATGGCCTCGAGCGTTGTCCAGCCCTCTATGTGCTTGAAGATGACAGCGGGGATGGTGACGAAGAGGATGCACCCCGCCAGGATGAAGAGCAGTGTGGAAGCCACTCGGATCTTGGTCTGACTGATCTGGTTGTGCTTCCGCTACAGAGGGCCATGGCATGGGGCAGGAAGGGGCAGGGAGAAGTGATGAGTCAGTGGGAGGGCAAGAATAATAATGTGGCACAGGGTACGGGAGCACGAGGAGTAAGGATTGAGTGAGATGGATGAGGGCAGGAGAGATGAGGCAAAAGAAATGGGTAAGAGGGTGGGGTGGCAATAGAGCAATGGTTTGTATGATGGTAGCACCAAAGTAAGGGGGCAGCAGAGATGGCAGGAAAGAGCACAAAAGTCACGATTGCAGGAGAGATGGGGTGAGGTGGGGAGGGCAATAAGGACATGTGAGGGCAGGTCAGTCAGTAGGTGTGAGACACAAGCAGAGTGATGCATCGTTACAGTCTACATGAGGACAGAGTGGGAGCTTTGGTTACCAAGCCTGCCACGAAACCTCCAACTCACGTACCACACTGAGTGACCACATGCAGCTTCGGTGAGGACAATCGTGACTCAGAAAGGCCACAAGCGTTCATCAAACCCCCCCTGTCTGCGGCTGCCCAATGCGCAGCTAAAGATTCATGACTGAGACAAGCGAGGTGCAGTGCTGTGAAAGTAGCTGTGGCAGCTGCCAGTGTGCGCATCGACCATAGCGGGTGACCACCACCCTGGTGCTAGTGTTTATTTTTCTGTTCGGAAGGCTACCTGCACCTGCACCAGCAGACCTCTCAACCAATCAGGAGGAAGCTTCCTCGTGACTTATTACATGTGAATACACGTGAGAGGGTGACCTTAACAAGCCAAAGACAGGGTATAGAGAGGGATGGAGTGTAATAGGAAAAAATTATACATGGAAAGGTATAGCTGAGTGAGAGTATAGACGAATCTGTATCATATTTATTGAATGTTCCAGTACAAAGCATTTGGTTTCCAAATCTCTAGATCTCCCTTAAAAAATAATCTTAAATCATGTTTTATTTTATTATGTATCAGTATGTATTGCAAAAAGTATGAAAAAAATGCTGTTGTTGTTGTGATTGTGTGAAGGTAAATTAAATAACAATAACCCATATGCACTCCAATGATATAAGGTGAAAAAACTGTATCTATGAGTTCTACTTTAAATGGAAGATATAGCATTCTAGAGTGGAACTCCTGCAATTCATTTTCTTGTCAATTACATTTATTGCTATGATCACCTGACTTACTACACCCTGCAGCAAGGAAGTATTTTTTCATACAGGAAATCAATTTTACTTAATCTCACCTAGACTAGAATGCTAAAGGGTGTTTATTTGTGTGTCATTTTATTATAGTATTATAGTCATTACAATATTTAGCATAGTGTAATAGTATTACAGTATTTAGTATTATTATGTTTATTCATTTATGTTTCAACTCACCCGAAACATTTTCTCCACTTTGGCTATGCTCTTCACAAAAATAGTGCCAAGCTGATCGCCTACACCGGCCAGCAGAAAGCCGAAGAGAGGGATACCAAATATTGCATAGAGGATACAAAATATCTTTCCACCCTCAGTGCTTGGAGCAATGTTGCCATAGCCTAGGAGATAAACAGAGAAGAGAGAGAGGAGTCCGTGTTTCCATGGTTATAGTACAATTTTAACAAAAATGTCAGAGCTGTTCACAAAGTTGACCTTTTCTTTGCTAAACAAATTTACACATTCCAAAAAGATAAAGAATGTCAAGACCTCCACAAATGGAAATGGAGCTTTTAATATCAGCTAAATGTTAACTTGCTACCACTCGTGTGTTTTTGGCTTAACAAAATAGTAAAATATGGTAATGCATTTAAAAAATGTACATAGTAATAACTGAATGTAATATGTACATTTAAGGGATTTAAAACACTATGAAGACAAATATTCTTAAGGAGTAAAAAGATTCTATTTCCATGAATTCTTACTAAAACAACATTATTACATGATTCTCAACCCTACAGCACATTCAAGTATATATTACATCTCTGTGCTAGCCAAACAAAGCCTCTGAATGAAGCACTTAGCCGTGAGACTGATCAAAAATAAATACTGCAGACCCCATGGGGGACACACTGTGATGTCTTGCTAGGGCCATTAATTGGAGAAGCATTTGTTGCTTTACAGCTAATCCTGTCTATGCCTTTTGTCCGCGGCCAGCTAGATGTCAGGTCCAATTTGGGCTCGTTTCAGAAGTGTGCCATCAGCCGTTTTTGCCTTTACCATTTTTCGCCCCCTGGATGTGCCTTTGCCATTGGCTTTTCTCTCTGTAATCCATCAGGTTGAGCAGCATGCCACTCGGTCCAGGAGGGATTAGTGATTGTGCGCTGCTTTGTTATCGTCCTGATGTGTGATCGATTCACTGATCTCAGCGCAGTAGGGTGTGAGGGAAAATAAAAACGCCAGAGGCATTTGCTCTACCCGCTGTTGAAAGAAGTGGTCCTGATGTTGCGTAAGAGCCTTAATATCACAAGATCTATTTCGGCTGACTGAGGTGTCAGGATTTCAGCCATGATAAAGCATACGCTGCTTATTTTACCTTTGAATTACCAATGAAACAGTGACATGAACATGGCATACACATGACATTGCACGTATCATGAACATGCAATGACACTTCAAAATGTTTATGGTTGTTGTCAGTGAGTGTCATTTTTGTAATGTGAAGTTTTAACTTTACATTACAAAAACCGAATGGCACTTAATGACAACAGTCATTAAGAATTTGAAGTGTAATTACATGTTCATGATATGTGTTACAGAATGTTTATGACAGGTTTATGTCAAAAACCTGAAATAAAGTGTAACCAAAATAACATAACAGTGTAAGTGTCTTGATATCACGATACTTGATATCATCTATTTCAGGCAATTGAGATATCTGATTTTGAAGACATAGCCTGTGTTATTTATTCAACTTTTGATTAATCAGTGAGACAGTTTTGGAGAATATGATTAGCACATGCAGCTACATTTCTTTACATGCCTGGTGTTGTTGCACTCCAACACTTAAGTTAAGCAGATCTTAATATCCTCAGATCTATTTACATGGCTGAGGTGCCTCAATTTCAACAACTATCCTATAACTTGTACTTTTGTCATACTGGTGAAACAATGTTACAATAGTGACAAAAATATTTCCTTTATATGTTTGCTGCTAAAGAATCACACACTAATGTTGAGTAGGCTTGTTGTCATCACATTAAGAGCCAGTTTTTCAAATAACAGAATGAAAAGGGGGGAATTATGCTTACTCTTTGAGCTGAATGAGCCAACATTAAAGTTGAACATATGTCTTGATCAAATTTCAAGTAACTGAGGTCTTTGAATTTTCACAGTAGTAGAGCTTGTTTTGTGAATTTAACCTGGCAAGCAAAGTGAACAGTCTTACGATATTAATTACCTTTTTTTATGAAGGGAATGAATCCTCCCAGGGTGGGTAATTCTATGCCTAATTTGCCCATGCCCTGAGACAATTGATTTCTCGCATTTTGTAAGCATCTTCTCTCGTAGTATTTTACTGATGGCTGGTGCTAGGCGCTTGTGATCCAATCCTCTTTTTCATGCCCGAGAAAATTGATTTTTTGACATACAGTGCATGGACGCCATGTCTACTATTATGAGCCCACGTGAAATATGACCCTGAAGTTTGTGGCATGACTCAAAATGGCTCCAATTAGATTTTGATGCATCAATATCACTACAGTAGGTCAAGCGATGCTTTGGCTGTGAGTGGGGTTTGTAGACTTCGCAGGTCAGGTTACCTATGGTGGTGATTACAGTTCCAGCAAAGAAGAAAGCACTGCCCAGATCCCAGTGACTGTAGTTGTAAGATGTTTCTCCAATAGGACTAACACCACTGTTGGCAGCATCTATTGAGTGCTGGAGGGAGAGAGAAAGAGAGCATTGATAAGAGAGAGAAAGAGAGAGAGAGAGAGAGAGAGAGAGAGAGAGAGACAAAGAAAGAAGGAAAGAAAGAAAGAGAGAGAGAGAGATATTCACAATTAGACATTATGAGTCCATGATTATAAAGATGCATAATTGATATACTTTATATAATTGCTTTTTCCTCTCATTGTTTTATGAGCACTGCAATTACTGACACATTTCATGAACATTCATTAACTAAATGGCACATTTTCACACCCTTGCAGACACAAACTGGGAAAGAGAGAGAAAGACAAGTGAGCTTTTTATTATGCTCATAATTTGCTGCCATGTCCACCTCTATCTCACAATGGCTGGTCGAAAGGCCAGCTCAAGTGCTCCTCGCCCACTTTCCTATTCGTGTGCTGCCCAAAAACATATGGCAGCTCGCCAAAACAACACGAGCAGCTCCTCTGATGACTCCAATGACTCACAGGCAATGACTCTCTGCCATGAGGGTGCGTGTGTGTGTGTGGGTAGGGGGTGGGGTTGAGTGGTTTGCTGACGGATGGACAGGCAGACGCATGGACGGTTGGGCTGCTGCCAGTCTATGCCATGGTGTGGATCTCGGCTGCGCCAGTCTGCCAGTTTTGCCCTCCTCGCCTTGCCCAGCAGGCTGCCGGGAAACAGATGGAGGAAAGACGCGAGGAGCGACGGGACATGGCGCAGGTGTGAGCTGCCCGCCTGTGTGTGTGTGTGTGCGTGTGCGTGTGTGATTGAGTGGGTGTGTGGGATGCTGAAGGACAAGTAAACAAGGGCGTACTAAAGGAATCCATCACTCTCCATCTGGACCATAAAACAGCATCCATGCAGCAATAATGGCCTAAAACTTTTGCTCGTATTGACTTGCAACTTAAAACCCTTTGGGATGTACTGGCTACCTGAGACAAAACTGAAACAGTTTCACAATTTTTCTAGAACGAGATTCAACAAGCATACAAAATGAATAGATACACACACCTTACATACATCATTTCCAACACTTTTGTCAAAGGCAAACAGGATTGCAGGATAGACTGGGACACAAGAAGGATTCACATATTATAAGTGACTTAAAACAATAAATATTATACTAATAAATATTCATTAAACAGTTGATAGGACCTGGTAACAATCTAACAGCAACTGTATGCTATTTAGAATGAAAAAAATCTCAAAGATTTATTACAATTTCATGTCATATAATAACATATTATTTATTATTACTGCTTCAAAGGTGTGAAGGGTTTATTATTATATATCAAGACTTAACACCATGCATCATCATGAGGGACAGATGGACTCAGTTCTTCTGGCCAATTTTACTGAATGACCATAGTTCTTGGCTTAGATGTTTGATTAGATGGATACAAGTTCTTTTTCCTGTCTGGTGACGATGATGAGACATGCCACTATGGCACGATTTGAAACCTTGGAGCCTTGATGACCTCTTGAAATGATAACAGGACATGCTTGTGACAAGAGAGGCAATTTAGAGCAGATTTGTATAGGCTGTGCTCCACACGCTGAGAGATATCTTTAGAAAAATCTCTTCATCCATATTAATGACTGAAGAGGTCTGACAAATCTTTGCTAAGATATAAAGACACACCAACGCAACTAAGAGTGGCACTACACTGTGTGTATGTTTGTGTGTGTGTGTGTGTAAATTCTGAAACCAAGCATACCTTTTTATTACAAAATACCCCATCGGTATTCACAAGAAAGTCTTACACAACATTGGAGAATAACAATAAGCTCATCCAAATATTAATAGATCTGGGGGATGTTGCAAGTCATGCTGCTGCCAGGGGAGTGAAGCAAGATGCTTCTGAGCGTAAAAAGGTGACACTCTTTCTTGTGTTCTCTTAGAACTAAACACGTAAAAATCCCTGCCTTTGTGCGCCTACTGTGACTGAATAATAATTTTAGAAGCAGCAGCACAACAGACTGCGCTTCAGACACAATTCACTCTCTGCTCCCAACTCCAAGGCCATAAACGTGTAACTGGAGGTTGCTGTCAAAGTCTCGCCCAGAGGAACGCTGTTAATACTGGAAGGAGAGAGGATAAATCTCGCTGTGGATGCCAGCCATAAGTGTTGGCCAGACCGTTCAATCTTGCCTGTTGTATTTCAGAGATTTCTCATCACCAAAGAAGCTTTGCGGGCACAAGGCCAGGTGCCATTTATCACCATCTCCTACATCGTCCACCTTTCAAACATCATCTGCCATCAAGACTAATCAACAGGGCCTCCACAACACCATGGCATTGCTGTCAGAGTGTGGATCTGAATGGGCCTGAGGAGATGATGATGATGATAATGATGGTGACGAAGATGATGATGATGGCAATAAGAAATTAACAGGCCGAGATCCATCAAGACTGAACAAGAGCTCTTCTGCAACACAATTTATAATTTTAGTTTAAGCTACTGTCACCATGTAGATCTGAAATGAGAATATGGGTGGGAACTGAGAAGAGAATACTTCAATTCACTGAAATCATACCCTTCTGACATTATCAATTACTCTTATCAATGCTGGCATGTTTTTTAGACCCCTCTCACTCGTGCCATCGCTATGTCACGTACCAAATTTGAGGTCAGTCAGAAGAGTTCGAGAGTTATGCATGGAACAGAAAGAGTGGCACACAGACAGATGTTCCTTGCATTAATAGATAGACAGATGAGCAACTGTTTTTTTTTCTGAAAGTAGAACTGAAATAGACAATACAGTTCCACATGGTTTTCCTCATTCTAATTAGTAATTTAGGCTACGTTATTTGCTCATGTGGATACTTAAAACCTGTGAATAGAATATCATCTCGTTCTAGAATATCATCTCTACTTTCTAGAACTGATTGACAAGAGAAATGAGTCAAAAAGCAGGATCAACAATGGCATCAATAGAGATAAGATTCTATCAATCCCACGCCTAACTAGCCTCAATCAACTTTGTGATTGATTCATGCCAGTTAAGTCTTTGAGAATTCAGGGCTTAGGAAAGACATGAGGATTTGACCAATGTCACCGTGTGGATGAGAAACGGAGACCTAAGATGATGGAGCTGGTGATGATGGTGTGAAATTAAAACAACAAAATGCACTGAAGTACAGCCACCGTAGCTGCTGAGTGTTCAACCAGCGCTGTTGCTCCCAAACAACAAAAACTAATGCTCTGCCCCTGTCCAGTGCTGTATGGGAAACATATGGTCTCATTCACTTCCACTCAGGCGTGATAACCATCTAATTTCCTCTGGCTTTTTCCTTTTTTTTCGCTGCCAACGCACAAACTGTATGAACCAAATTGCTTTGCTGTTCAATCACACTTTTTTTTTTTTTCAGCCCTGCCGTGGGTTATGTAACACTGCATTAGCGCAGTGGAGAGAACTGCCAGCCAACTAGCCAGCCATGCTCCAGCCAAACATGTCCTCTCCAGAAGTGTGAGGGGGTCCGGAGCTGAGCGGAGGCCATGGCCCCTGACTCAACGCATCCACTTTGTGTACCTGAGTCATAGCTTGTGGTGCAGGAATGAGAGGGGCAATTAGACATAGCACCACTCTGTGTGTGTGTGTGTGTGTGTGTGTGTGTGTGCGCGTGTGTGTGTGCGTTGACACCCGCAGATAACAGCCTGGTCCTTTGTCCTTTGTCATTAGTCCCACACAGTCCATGCAAACACCAACACAATGAGCTATGAGAATCTGCACCTGTGACCCTGTGCATGCACACAAATACAAACACAAACACCATAAGACATCTTAAACACACTGTGACAGGAACTGCTTGCCTACAGTCTTATGATTGTGACTTTCTGATATGCAAGTCTGGATATCAATAATTCAATAGTGTGTGTGTGTGTGTGTAGAGAGAGAGAAAGAGAGAGAGTTTATGTGGTGTTGGTATTGTGTGAGGGTTTGTTTGTGTGTGAGTGTATGTTTGTGAGTGTACTTGTGAAGCAAACAGGCATCGGTTCAGTCAGCTAATTTCAGTGCGGCCCCTCGCACTTGACCTTTTCTTAAGTAGACAAACAGCTCAGCTATTTGCATGGGAATCAGGGCTTGAAGGGGTGTGATGTCTGCCATTCTCTTCCACCAGACCACACTGCATCACAGCACACCACATCGCACCACACCCTTCCCTCTGGAGAGCTGGAGCCATGCGTTGTGAATAATTGATTGCCCAACAGATGCTCTGAAACTGTCTGTCAAAGATGTGGCTAATTATCACTGTATATATCATGGAGCCCATCGAAGCCACTGGGGTGGGTGGATGACAGCAGGACAAGTGTGGAGAACTGAGAGTGAAAGAACTTAGTGGAGAATACTTACTGTAAACCTTTATGGAAGGACAGGACTTTGTGAGAGACAGAGAAAGTGTGGGCGTATAAAGATGTCACAAATATAGTGCGACCAAAAAATAGCTAATTTTTTTAAATGTTTGCCTTGGTTGTCAATTGTTGGGTTTGTTGTCTGGGAGTCATTGTTTTCAAAATTGTATTTAACTGGTAGTAAGGTGGAAGGGAGTGTCTGAGTATTATTCTGCACCCATTAGTTTCACGAAGCCCAAATTAGTAAAGACTAAATCCTACACGATTTATCTAGTGTAGCAGTATCAGGTGTCATCATCTGCATCTGAGATCTGCCAAGCTCTTGTCCAGCACAAATCCACAGAGACAGCACCGCAATACAGTTCCATCTGAAAGCAAAGCATACTCAAAAGCCCAATATCTCCAGTCCCCCATGAACAACATGCATATTCTATTTTTGTTCACCAGAAAAAAAGACGCTTCATCTTTTGTAAATGGACTGCATTTATAAAGCGCTTTTCTACTCCTACGAGTACTCAAAGCGCTTTACAGAGTATGCCTCACATTCACCCATTCACGCACTGGTGGCGGAGGCTGCCATGCAAGGTGCAAACCTGGCACCGGGAGCAATTTGGGGTTCAGTATCTTGCTCAAGGACACTTAGATGGGGTCAGCCAGAGTGGGGCTCAAACCTGCAAACTTTCGGTTGCCGAACAGCACCCATACCACCTGCGCCACCACCGCCCCAAACAACATATATATATGCCCCCGGTTTTGTTTTGGTACACCACATACGGTTTAAGCAGACAGTGCATTTCACAACCCATGTCTTTCTGTCTCTCACAATACTGTTTTGTCATACCTAAGTCAATATCTGGCACCTTTCAACAGCTGGGCCTCACTGTCAATGCTTTATGAGGAGCTGAAAGCAGGCTGATCTTTTCAGGCCACCGAGGTGCCAGTTAAATAAAAAATCCTGTTAGTGGGCTTTCTCTTGATCTGGAGAGAGGAGAACTGAATCGTGTTAAGTTTACAAGCATCTTTTTTGAACATAAAACAGCTCTTCATAGTAATGAGGAGAAAGAATAATGTTGTGTCAGCGTGCATACACAAAACACTCGGAGGAATATCAACACTAGGATGTGACTGTTTAAGGACCAGCAGCACATCATGGTATAGTGAAAGCCGATGCATGATGTCAGAGTTGCACAAATCCAGCTGAGAGGCTGAATGATGGTGCATGAGTTATACCCGCAAACCGTGTAATTGAAAAAGCCTGGAACAATCTCATCAGGGATTCACGGCAAGTAGCTGAAGTCTTGGATCTGGATGCGTTAGGGAAAAAAAAAATCAATACCCCGACTTAATGAATCTTTCTTTTGTCTTGCAGTGTCCTGGCTCTACCCGAGCTATACAGAGGCCTGCAACATGTTTTTTTGTTTTTTTTTAAATGGGGTCGGCAAAAATGGTCCATTCCAATCTTCCCACCCTCCTGCAACTCCTGCATCGCTCTGTTGTTACTCAAAGGCAATGTTATGCAACAACTGTCTCTTCCCCCCCATCAAGTGCGACTGATAATAAATGTCATGAAGCATCAGCGATTGAGGCCAGCCGTCTGTGTACCAGCCTTTGCTGCAGGCTAGTCACATGCAGCCCCTGCGCGAGAGCTACACTGGCCACACACACACACAAACATTCACAAACACACACACAAACACACATGGCTTCTGTGTGTGTGTGTTTTTTATCAACTACAGTTTGCCAAGGGGTCTTGTGCTGAGATGAGACCAACAGATGACTGGCTAGACTTCTCTCCTTTCTCTCTGCTTTTTTTTCCCCTAAATGTGCCTATTTTTGGCCCACACCCCTTTGCCCATTCAGTGTGCCTCCACTCAGCATGCGTCCTGTCCCATCCTGAGTCTTATTTTTACATGAGGGCTAGAGAGAGAGAGTCTTGGATGTCGCCAGATCGATGCGGCTCTCGCGTTACCGCGGGACCTGAGATCCCACCGGGGACAAGAGAGAGATGGCGGTTGTGGTGAGGCCGAGAGGAGAGGAGAGGACTGTGGCATAGGGGTTGTGGAGGTTACAGGACGAGGAGTCCTAAATTTGGGGGACAGAGAAGAGAAGAGAAAAGAAGAGAAGAGAAGAAAAGAGCAGAGAAGAGAAGAGCTGAGAAGCGACAGAGTGGGATGGAGAAGGGCTGGGGGCGGTTTGGGAGGTTAAAAGAGCATTGAATGAGGAGAAAACGAGGGGAGAGGAGGGGGAGTGAAGTGGAGAAACATTGTGAGAAGAAAGGAGCCTGTACCTTGATGAGAGCCTCCAGCTCTGCTGGTGTGACACACGGGTGCTTCTGCAGGAAGGCAGCCTTCTCCATGGTGATCGTGTCCTTCTGGTTGCTCTCAAAGGGCTGCTCGAGCGCCCGAAACACCAGCCCGCCTGCCACCAGGTACAGAACCACCACCACAAACACGGCCAGCACCGTCTTCCACTTCATGACGGTGAAGGTGGCCGTGCCGTCGGCCCCCACCGCTTCCATGCTGGCCACCATGCTGGCCGGCCGCGACACTGAGAGTCGCGGCAGTGAGCAACCCATGGGGTTCTGCATGGTGGCCACACTGGCCTGCACCAAACTGGACTGCAACATGCCTGGCTGGACTTTCTTTGGTGGGACGAGGTTCGTCTGCACCGGCACTATGGGATGACAGGACAAGTAAAGAGAGAGCGAGAGTGAAAGAGCTGAAGATAAATATATCACATTCATGGGCGCGCTCTGGTCACACTGCCCTAAAACCCAAAAGCATTCCAATTAGCAGTCAAATTGCAGGACATACAAGCCATGCAGGAATTCACCAAAACAACTTACCTTTGACAACCCGTTACGATAAAAATTCTAGCAAGTAGAAAGCAGTCTACACAGCCGTGTAGTTCTCCGTTTACATCCCTGATCCCTAAGTACTTCACATGGCTCTTAACAGTAATGGAGCTTTTCCAGTGCTTCGCATTTCGATCTGCACACTGCAAGCATGCAAGGCAATGATGACAGGTGATCCGTTAATAAGTTTAGCGGGCTTCATAAAATGCTATTAAAGTTCAGAAGCAGTGCTTCTCAGGGCGGAGCTGTGCTTCACTGAAAGGCAGTAGTCCTTGACCTGGCTTCTCACACACATACACAGAAATAGAAAAATACAACAACTGCCAGGCTGAAGCTTGTGCAAAATCTCCTTTCTGTATCCAACACACTGTTATGCAAAGTCTCTGTGGTCTCCATCTTCAAACACTGATGGAGAAAAACAGTGGAAGTCGCAAGATATACATCTGGCACCTGCTGTTTTGAACAGCGACTGCTTCTCCTTACTTGGCTCCGCTCTTGTCAAGAGGGGAGGTGATGCAAGGTAGGCTGGGGAAGGGATTTGATGTCACATTTCAAGGCATCACCCCACCAGAATGCCCTCAACCCTCCAGGGTATATCACATTCCACGACCTGTTGTCAGCCATTGGACTTACACACTGTAGCGGCTGGTGACTTGTGTAACAGGTACAGGGGGAGCAAATGGACAGTGTTCTGAGGGAAAGGCTGATTTTTGAGCATCTAGATTTATGATCTGAAATTGCTTTTTCTAATGCAGTCCCATGGGGCAACATGGCAGTTTCCCTCACAAGGTCATCTTATCATCCTATGGTACCATAGATCACCTAGTACAGGAAGGTGGTATGTGACCATGCGTATCAGAGCTCAAAGAACGTGCCTGACATGCTGGATGAAGTAGGGATCTACCCCTCTGTTACAGCCATCACCCGATGAGGTAATACACTTCACAACGCAAAGCAATGCAGCAGTCTGCTTCTCTCATGTCATGCCTATGATGAATATAGAAATAACAATAAATACCATTCGTTCGACGCAAAGTGATGATTTACAACGTACCATGAAGAACGCAGGGCACGTTATTTACCAAATCAAATCCAGGAAGTCGCGCCCGTAGAGAAGAGTGACTAATCAACAGCATGCGGCTGCCGCAATTTATTGATGGGGAAACACCATCGTGACAAGGGAAGAGTGGAGTCGTGTGTTATACACGTTGGGTTGAATGTTAATTAGGTGACTGAAGTCTGTCAAAACGGCTGGCTGTGAATAGATGCCCATGCTCTGCAAATCAAAAAGGACTGCAGACATAATAGGCAACCAGTCATCGTCTCACATGAGAAATATTGAATTTACTGAAAATCATAAAAAAATATTAATTTGAGTTGTATGTTTTTGAAAGGGACGCAGAACCACTAACACACACGACCAACGAGTGTGTTACTCATTAAGAGTAACGTGGAGTCACACCACGTTGCACACCACACGGCCACATCTGGAAACATCATCTGATATATAATAAACTTCAAAACCAACTCTATAAATAAACAGAAATGCTTGCCAGACTTTCCAAGTTCAATATGGCTGTATGATAAAGCAACATTAGTTTACTCTTCATACCGCTGCTATCTCAAAATTCACAGCATAGTGACACTAAAGCATACTAACCTGGAGGAGGGTTCCAGTTCCCTGGTTTTCTCGGATTTTCCGTGGGGAATTTCATCTTCGGTGGTGTATTGGTTTCAGAGAGTAAAAATACTTGTCTTTAATTCATATGGAATCTAAATAAATATTGGGTGTACCTAATTATCTGACAAGTCTTCCTCCTCAATGCATTTAGACGAGACAGGGCGGTGAGTGGGAATGAGCTAGCCACATCACCATTAGTCGTTCACGTTGCACTAGTCAAAGGAAAGAAAGGTACATGCCCAGGCAAACTCTTCTTATTGTGTTTTGCTTGATGCCTTCTAAGAACACCAGCACGAAGCACTCCACCTAGGACTCGTTGCACCATCGTCCATCCATCCATCCATCCACCCATCCATCCAGCAGTCCCTTTGTCTCTGTGAAAGGCAATAGGCACAGGGGTACACCCGTATTCGAGAGACTGTAGGACCGGCGAACCCCTTGGTTACATGTTCACAAACAGTTTGACCAATAGCCGCAATACAGCAACACAAGCGGACTAGCTGATTACACAATGGCACTGGGTCCAAAGAAGCCCTTCTCACCTGCTCACCAGCTCCATCCTGTGCCTACGATGCGCCAAGTGGTAGCGCAGCGCAAAAACACGCAGCTCTTGAGCACTTCGTGCCATTCAAAGTTTAGCCAGGAGGAGTGTGGGGGCCAGTCTGTGCCAGTATTTTTTTGGTGGACGCAGTTATCATCTCTGGTGTGCGCCAATGTCTGCAGCAGACCGCACACGATTGTTTTTGACAATGCACACTCAACGTGCAGACGAAAGAATGTACGTTAGATATAGGCTAGCAGAAATACAACGAAGACCATCAGCAACTCAGAACAGTTTCGAAATTCATAGCCACGAAGCGCCCCTGCGACAATCTCAACCATTTAAACACAATCTCGTTCACATCATTATATAGCCTTGCTAAGACGTATGAGTTATTCTTTAATTATCCAGCCACGTATCATCGCGGCTCAAATGGCTTAGTAAGTTGATATAGTTTGAAAAGATGCATCAACAACATGCGACTATATGGCTGCAAATGAAAACATTTGACGATATATCTGTCGAGCTATTTTATTTTTGTGGTTAGAGCACTTGCAGTGGCAGATATGTGTAGGGTCACGCAGCAGGCTACAGCATATAGGTGGATAGTGACATTTCCACCAATAGCCTGTGGATACGGATATAGCAAACGTATCATAAGAGACAAAACGCTGTCATTGGCAAAATAAATAAATTCGTTTAATTATTTCAGTCCATTGTCAGAAGAAGAAAGAGAGTATGTCAACACGTAACGATTATATTTGGACATTCTTGACATCAGGACATTCTTGATTCTCTTGGCATTCAACAGGTCTGCGCGTGCTTGCCTACAGCGTCAACGTAGCTAAATGGAGAGTAGACGACAGTGACAGGTTGTTTCTCCACTTACATATAATTGATAACGTAGACTTAGGAATGTCAAATCAATGGTTTGTTTAGCGAGCAGAAAACCTTAACGTCCGGAAATATGCTGCGTTGAGGCGCATCGGAAATTCGGAAGTCCCGACCTTAAGCTCGGAGAATTGACTTTGAACGCATGGTCTTGTCGGATATTTTAGTCGGAGACCAGTGCGGAAGTTTTGGTGTCCGAGTACTCAGACGTACCGTCACAACCTACGAAAACCAATTACCGCGACAGGCAAGACAACAATAATAGGCAGCAAGAGTCTCAGAGGAAGATGCTAGATGTCAAATCGTTAAATAATTTTGCACCCAATAAAAAGCTAATTATAAAGAAGCATCTGAGTGCTACGGTGATTCCCTGGGTTCAGACTATTGAAGTGGTCCAGGACTGCTTGCTGATTTTGTGATTCTGTTCCGTGAGCACTGAACACCAAAAAAGACTTAAGCTTAAGTGACTTCTTCAACAATAAAAAGGCAGTCTTCACTCCCATTAGAAATCTGGTGAAGTTATCAATCACTAAAGTAAGTCTACACACAGAAACTTTTACCTGAAACATTCTGGTTCTTGCTCAACCATGGTATACAACTCTAATAGTTAAAATGTGAGCATGGCATGGGAAAAACATTTTTGTTTCCCGAGCTGATCTCATGAACGCACTTTATCGGAGGGTCGGAACTTTGAAATTCCGACCTACCGACCCTCCGAATGCAGCATTAGTCTCTTCCTCCCTCTCTCTCTATCGCTCTTTGACAGTGTATTTGATGATGTCTTTGATTGGTGTGAATTACGCGTAAATGAATTACGAGTGTTCCAGATTTTATATACTGTAGATAGTCCCATATGTCCTCTGAAATATTTCAACATTCCTCCTGTCCGTGTGTGGGTATGACACCAAGTTGGAGCGGCGCCATCTTCTGGACGCTCTCTACACAAAACCGAAGTCCTTACATTTAAGGACAGGCTTGTCAACATATTTCAAATCAAGAACAAGGCAATAATCCTATATTCAACAACCTCATTTCAAGAACAGTTGGAATATTATGATGAAAGATAAATAAAGCAAAAACTCTGGTGTGTAAATGCACATAAACCTTACTTAACAGCAGAAGTTAAATTGGTCAAAATGGTCATCCATTGTTAGCCAACTTAATTTTATTTTATAAATATACAAAGTTAAAAGTGCATTGGATTTGATCCCACTGAGCTTGTCTCAGGAGGTAATTTAACCTGTCCAATCAGCAAACAGAGGGAGGCCTTTTGATTGCAGAGCTAGAATGCTATCAGTCAAGGCAGGTTATCAGTCAGAGGTTGTTCCATGGAGATATTATAAGAACTAGAAAAAAATGGTAAGAATTAGGCTAGTGAATTCAGCCAAAACTGAACGAATTTTTCAGTTTTCAAAATTGAGTTTCATGGGGCTTGTTTACGGCACAATTTCATTTAGCCAATTAGGTCCCATGTTACTAATGGAGGTAAAGGTGGCACAACACATGTCATTGATGGGCACTGGATGTTTTCACAGGGGGAAAAAAACACGCACACGTGTGGGAGGTTGTGCACAACACTAAACTCATGCATGAGTCCAAAAATCAGCACGGGGAAAATGGTGCCAGAAATTATGCAACATGATGCAATTTCTGAAAAATGATAATGAGGAGGTGCCTTGCTAACTAGCTGAAATCCTGACCCCCTGGGCTGATCCAATCTCTTTAAACTTAAACACCTCAAGCAAGCAAACGAATCTCACTACCAAATGTCCTGACCCTCTGTACGAAACAAGTTAGAAGTTCATGACTGCAATACACAGAAAATTGTGACAGACTGAATCAATCAATGAGTCTCACAATGAAAACTATGATGAAAACACAACTTTTAAGAGCAGTTTTTTATGAGTAAAAGCAATGCACCATAAATTTTTTTTAAAAAATTAACAAATTCACATGTTCCACATATTGTCACCCAATTCAATTTATTACACTGTCCTATAACATACCATAAACAATGGAAGGGATTTAAGAACAACACCCTTCACAAAATCTCTCCAAATTGTCTGCACACTTAGGCTTTGTCATCTTTACTGTGCCTCGCTGTTTTTCTCTGGTATTCAGAGGAGAGTAATGAGAAGCGTGATTTTGAAGAAAAAAAAAAAACATCTCAAAACCAGCCTCAAACATTCTTTTAAGTAAACTATGTGTACACCAATGATGTTCTTATTGCTATATTTAGCAAAATCACGCACAGGCTGAAAAAGACCCTTAATAGTTTCAGAGTCAATGTTTCATTTTCATTTGTCTGGCACGTAGTCATATTAGCAGTGGATAAACACAAGTGTTATTGTCACCAGCCATCCAGAATATGCACTGTGCACTTCTAGGTGGAGGGTAGGAACCCACCATAAAATAAAAGAAAACCTTTACAGCATGACATTGCTGGCTGTAATGCTATTGGATGCAAATGAAATGACCATGTTCTAGCAGTGGCAATAAATCTCTAATATGCTTTGATAAAACTTGCCTAACATTGATTGCATCATCTTGACTGTGACTATGAAAATGTTATTTCTCTTCAGATGCCTGAGCAAACTTGAAGAAAAACAGAGATATTTGTGGACTGTTTGGGAGACCTGCTTGTTTATTCTATGTACAAAGAGAGGAGTCATCTGCATCTTCCATTAATATTTAATGTTTGGGATAGAGGCAAGCTGTCCAAGTGAATTACCCAAACTAGGACATTTGCTCAGACAATAAGTTCCAGACTGTTGTATTCATTTCCATGCTTTGTACATGCATTTTTCACATTTCTGTTTGGAGTGATGAATCCACTGAGGATCTTGCAGCTGGGGATTTAAGGAGTCTTTGGCAGTCCAGAGAGGCAAGGCAAGACATTTTTGAAAAACCAAAATCATCCAAACCAATGCACCAAAGTTACAGCAGAAAGTTGGCAAATGGATGCAACAGTAGGGTTCACATACTGAAATGAATGAAAGCGACAGGATTCATAGACCAATCATCCACTGTCAGTAGAGAAAGGGTGGCAAATTAGACCCTAACTTTATAAGGTCATATACAGTTGTGCAGGTTGATGGGAAGAGTCTTTCCATCATTATTTTATACAGTCCTCTTACCCATGGTCACCTCGTGACCCAGTGACCTGCAGAAACAATTTCAACAGCTCCTACCCTTCCTCTGTGCTGTTTCCCAGTCATAATTTCATGATGGCAACTTTACCCTTAACCCCCCTTTGTCATGTTCCAACTTCATCCCATCATTTAAATACCCTCTCGTTCCCTTTCAACCCAAGCCACCCTAAAGATGTGTGAGCGGTGTTGCTGCTGCCCAGTCCCAGTGCTGATGAAATACTTTTCCTTTTCTCAAAGTGCTGCTGCCCAGTCCCAGTGCTGATGAAATAGTTTTCCTTTTCTCAAAGTGCTGCTGCCCAGTCCCAGTGCTGATGAAATAGTTTTCCTTTTCTCAAAGTGCTGAAAAAAAATTGGGTAGTGGCAAGATGTGGAGCTAAATAGACCCATATAGATTTTTTTTTTCTGGGAAAAATAAACTTCACTTTCACTTCTTTTTATTTTTCAAACAGTGGATTGTCAGTAAGCTGCAAACGAAATCTACAGCTACATCTACAGCTTCGATAAGATCAGATCTGTGCTGTTTATTAGTGGACTCCCAAACTTAGGAATCGTATGAGTATTTAATTAGAAAAGTCACAATAGTGCATCCCTACCTGTGTTAAACAAGAAATGCACATTGTCATTTGTTCTTTAGTTGCCCTTTTCTTACTGAGAACAGCTGATATGCACTTAACTGTCGCCAAAATTGTCGTCTAAATTAGATGTAAAGGTGCAAGCAGCCTTTGGTCTATAATTCATGGAGGCATATTTTTTATAGATGTACATTAAGTTAAAGTGAAAGTGAAAGAACAAAAACAATAGTTATTTAAGTAAATAAGAGTTTAGTAAAGAATGGTTAAAGGGAGGTAATACCTATTGAAGTACACTGAAGTGGGCTGAAATGGGGCATAGTGGGCTTAACTGGTTCCATACTGAGTAGTGGTTAAAAATGACAATATTCTCCTCTCAAAATTAAAGGTATGTGTAGAGAATCATTCATCAAGCCAAAATATAATCTGAACTAAACATGAAAATTAATATTACCTTGCATAAATTTATGAATATGAAATTGTTATTCATCAAACTTGTCTTATGTTGGCTGTAGTTTGTGGCACTGAACCATTTAAGCACACCTTTAAACCGCAATTTTTTTAAACCGCAAAGATCTCCATGTCATATCAATTACAAAACATTCATAATACACACCTGACATGTTTCATTTGTTGCTAGTGTATCACTAAACAAGGGTTGTGGTTTGACTGACAGATTAGCTCTGTGCACTAGCGCATAAAAGTCATCTTTCAAAGTGTAGAAAAATAGCTTAAAATGACAATAGCTAAAACCAGTAATAATTTAAGAAGTTTGAGGGTTCTCAAAAACATGAAAGGAGTAACTTGAAGTAGCTTTTTGTGAGTTAAAAACACTTAGAGTTTACAAACTGCTGGGTTGGTTAAGATAATGAGTGGAACTTTTTGTAAAATTTGACTCAAAGTTTAAAGTGGGCTTAATTTGTACACAAGCTTAATTGGTTCTCTTACCCTACCTATAAAGCCTGGATCCAGTTTTTTTTTTTGGAAAAGCCCTTTTAATGAGTACACAATTAATTAGTAGACAAGGAATGAGCACCAATATGAAGAAGATGCCAGACCTATGTGGTACCTAACCATTGCATATTGGGATGCCAGTATGTTTGTTCAAGAACAGATAGCGAAATGCTATCGTTTTGCTGTTGCTTTTGTTCATTTGGTCTCCTCTGTACAGCTGGCACATCTGAACCTACATTCTACTGTTAGAGCCTCAGAGTTGTCAATACTCCAAAAATAAGTGAAAACAGTGACACTTTGGCAAAAATATCGCAGAGTGAATCAGGCAGATTTCTAACGTCAAAATAGACAGCATTTAATGCCACCAAAGAGGCTGCAGCTCTTTGTAAATTAGAAAATCTAGGAAATGTGCACACTGTCGAATAACAAGAATTTGTATTAATCAGTATTCACTGCGGTACTTTGGGATTATCTGTGACCATTTTGAGGCAATAAGGGTTGTAATAAAGGTTGTTAATAAAGGCACGCTAAGGACAGGTCCTGCTGCTATGAGGCTACAGTTAGCCCTAAGATGCCAAGTACACAAAGATTATAAGTCCGAATTGTCAACAATAAATTAATGATTTACTTTACTTATAAAGTGAAAAATGTGTGCAGATGGCCTGCTTCAAGGAAAAGGGTAGAATTTGACAATTCAATTCAGTTTTATTTATACAGTGCCTTTTATAATAGTATTGTCTCATGGCACTTTACAGAAGCAGCACCCAAGAGCAACAGGGGCAAGGAAAAACTTGCTTATGTTTAGTTAGTCTAGGAAGAAACCTTGGGCAGATCCACGACTCAAGGGGCTAACCCAACTGCCAGGGGTCATGCAGGAAAATTACAATCAGTAGTAACCATGATAGACTACAAGTTGTCCATGATTTTAGCTAAGGATCATAATAGTTCCAGAATATTATCCCATAACATTGGTAGTCAGTCCATTGGTGGTTATCAAGATTTATAGCTGGACAGTGTAATGGTAGTCAGTGTTAACGTCAAAGAGTGAGATGAATCATGGGGGTAACAGTAAAGGTCCATTTGACAGTGCAAAACCCTGCAATAGGCCTAAAATGACCACTTCCACCACCGACAACAACAGCACTGTATAGGTTTCATACCCTCATGCTGGGCTAATGGGGCCTGCCTATAAACTTTTAAAAATTAAAAATAATGAATGAATAAATAAATAAATAAGTCAGTTTGGCTGTTAACAACCTTTATTTCAACCCACAATACCCAAAATGGTGCATTTTAAAGAGTTTCAGAAAACGATTACAGACAATCCAAAGTACCTTCCCTACAAAAAAAATTAACAAATACCAAGCTTTCGTGAAACAGCATGATTGCTGACTATACGAGGAGAGCTTGTCACATATTAAATTGTGTGCTCATTTTACAGTCATCAAGTGTAGTGATAGTGGGGCACACACCAGGGTCCACACAAGCCAAGCATGATACTGCCATGTTTATTCATTTTCCTCTCAGACTTCAGAGTCCACTGGCACTTTGAATATAAAGCAACAAAAAAATCCTTCCTTTATATTGCAAGTGTATGCAGTATATCATAACAAAAACTATGTATAATTTTGGCCTAGTCTTTTCATATCAAGCTAGAAACATTCCATTCTATATCTCCATATTTATTAAGTTTCATCATGACACTTGATGACAGATGAGGTCATAGAAATGAGACAATAGTTTTGACTTGGAACACAATGGCATTTTAAACATATCAAATATTTGACAAGCATGAAGCATGAACTGTTCACAAAGTCACAGACTGCTTCAAGTAGACATGTAACAGAACAAGGAAAGGCGCACCCTGCCCAGTTGATCTCTAGGCAACAAGAAGAACCTCAAATAACCTCTGTCATCAAATGTGCCTGCTTGTCTTTAGAGTGTGTGCGTGCGTGTGTGCGTGCGTGCGCGTGTGTGTGTTTATGTTTCTGCCTTCATTCAGACGGCAGACAGTTCATGCTGTACCAAGATTCAGATTTTATCACATGATGCCACTATGTACACTGGGTAGAGTTTGTCCTGTGTGTGGGCATACAGTAATGGTAAACAGATAGTGGTACGGAGACTTAGGGCCTGTTACCCAAATGTATTTCCATAGGCAATTTTACAATCTGAGCTACATTTTGAACCATTTTGACTAAATCTTTTCATTCTTACTAACAAACTGAAGTTTTCAAATGACATTAGGGAATGACACCTCATATAATGTGCAAGAGAACAGGGTAAAGTTCTGCCAGAGTGTAATTCGCAAAATGCAGATCAGAGGAAGGTGTTGATCAACTCACACCTGTATGGGTCTAGGGGAGAGTGTGTTTACATTTTATGTGTAGCGTTGTTTATATTGGTGAAGGAGAAGCAATGAGTTCTGTAATGTGATGCTGGAGGGGTGTTCATGAAACTCAATCACATGATTTTTATGCATCTCTGAG
The DNA here is from genome assembly GCA_015244755.2 of Tenualosa ilisha. Classification (NCBI taxonomy): domain Eukaryota; kingdom Metazoa; phylum Chordata; class Actinopteri; order Clupeiformes; family Clupeidae; genus Tenualosa; species Tenualosa ilisha. The sequence continues at coordinate 466,921 of PYXC01002421.1, read as the reverse complement.
ATTACCATCTGTTCTATAATGCAGGCTAAATGAGAAATGGACACTTTCCTAATCAATGGAGCAACTGTAGAGAGCTGTGGGATTAATGTTTGAGGTCATACTTTACATAGTAATAAGTCCAACGAAGTCATTATTCACATGAACCTGTTTCCAATACTTTAGTCACTATGTGAACTGGGTATTTTGTTTGGATTTCTAATATCTTACTTGGCATAGAACATGTGCTACTTTCTAACATCTTTCCCTTTTGAATTCTCTACATACTGAGTATCCATTAAGTGCTGTGCAATTAATCAAATTAACTGATTAATTACTGGTTAATCATATCCAACGATTATGAAAGTAACATAATCAAAATTGAACGATTTAATTTAATGATCTAATTATTTTCAGAGGTTGATGACCCCTGCTTCAGAGAGAAGACAGTCCTGCAATGTATTCCCCTATGGACACAGGTGGTCTCTAATTAGTTTATCTGATTAGGGAGCAGAAGAGTTGCGCTAAAGATGAGATGGCACACTGTTTGTATTTTCAGTTTGATTACATCGAAAAGTTAATGTAAACTTTAATATTGTTTTATAATATTGTTTTAAGAAAATAGATGTTTCCAAAATCATTGAATAGGCCTCATCATGTTAAGTAATCGTAAGATTTCAAGGACTGTCAAACTCTCTGCTAGTCCCTGCTAGTATTCTCTGCTAGTCCATATGGTATTAAAATGTCTTTGAGGCCATTATTTTGAGGTGAAATAGCCACATCTTGTGTTATAGGCCTTGGAAGACAGTATCAAATATAATGCTGTTGTATAGTCTCTCACCATACAGCACTACTCAGAGACCTCAGACTATGACATATGGTATGATATGTGTTGAGGTAGTATATCTCCACCAGTATACTACCTCAACACACTGTATGCTGCTTGCCAGTTTGTACTCATGTCTGTCGTATCTGTCTTATTGTCTGTCTGGGTACTGAGTGGCTTTACATAGGTGTTTTTCGTTCTTTTTTATTGTTCTCTATTATTTAGTAGTTTTGTACAGTAGTTGTTGTAAAGGACTTATTTATACTTTGTAGTACTTTTGCATAGCACATATTTATACTTTGCGCTGTGTGCACTTTAAAGGAGTTGCTTTAAATCTCATTATACTTTGTATAATGACAATAAAGCCTTTCTATTCTATTCTATATTAAAAATCATGGTTCAATATAATAATTTGTTGAGGTGATGTCATACAGTTGTAAGTTTATGATTTTGTGTAGGGCTTATAATCATTAAATCAACATTTAACCTTACATTTATGTCTTTGGCAAGGGTTTCCAAAAGATGATCACATACCACTTTTGTCCGTGGTTATGATCCAAGCTAATCTTTATTATCCAAGCTAATCTTTTGTTGACATACAATGCTGTCTTTGTCCACTAGAGTGCAGCATGCAGCAAAAATGAATCCCCTTTCATGCGCTTTTCCTCAAACCTACACAATTTTGTTCTTTTTTGTTGTGATACTTTTACAGTTATAGTAAAATTACAGTGATAGTAAGTTACAGTAAAATGGGTTTGAGTGTTTTATCTGACTTTGCCACTGAAATGGTCCCATTGTTAAATAATGTAGCCTATAAACTTTTAAAAGATAAACTTTTCTTTGGGGAGGTGCTGTCCGGTGGCAGAACATGTTTAGAAGTCCACAACAACATGAACATAGCAATCAAAAGGGACAGGAATGTGAAAAGTACTCCATAATACTAGCAACTAGCACTTATTCAATATTATTCTTTCTCTCTGGTACATTGTCCAAACATATCTTATTTTAATGTAATCATGTAGTCATGAGTCCAAAAATATTTCAGTTATTTAATTTTTTTTTTATTAACAAAGTCTTCTATTTACACAGTTAGATCATGCCGATTTTTTATAGTAAATACACAATACAGTGTGTATCAAGATATGTTTTTGCTGTGTATTGAGCTGAAAGTTAATGATGGTGGCTTTCATTTTCAGTGAATGTGAGGTTCCATTTGAGTGTTGGTTTGTTTATTTTTTTCTGTAATTTGATTACCCTCCCCTCTCACTCCATTTGAGTGTCTGTGTGTGTATGTGTATGTGTATGTGTGTGTGTGTGTGTGTGTGTGTGTGTGTGTGTGTGTGTGTGTGTGTGTGTGTGTGTGTCTGTGTATGTGTGTGTGTGTGTTTTGTGTCTATGCATGCGTGCATGGATACTTGGATAATGACACTGTATTTCATTAGTGGGGATCAGTCATGCTTGCCTTGTCACTCTTCTCAGGGAGCGGTGGTCACCCTCTGCCGCTCCTGACCCAATTACAGTGTCTGCCACTGACGGGTCAAGCCAAGCATGCTCCACCACCCACTGGCCCAACACAGAGGTCAGAGATTGGGGTCAACCTCTCGCTTGGGTCCCTGTGACTTGAGCCAGGTGATGCCTTCATTATGCAGACACTCAGAGGCTTTATGCTGTCAAACAACATGTTATGGCAGGGGCCGTGTTGGGGGTGAGTTTTGAAGGGGGGGGGGGGGGTGGGGATTGGTCAAGCTGCTATGGCTTTGGTGCAGTTAAATAAAGCCTTGGTAGACAACAGCTCTGTGTCTTAAGATGAGAGGACTCTTGACGTAGTTGTTTGTGCAAAGTTGGTATTTTTCTCGATGTAAACATGACTAGTGCTACAATAAATTATAATGAATTAAAAATAAACTTTGTTGTTTTAATCCCATGCTTCCACAAACAACTTCATATAAACAGACTTGTTCCACTGACAGCTGCATAATATCATGAACTAATTGTCAATTGTTTTCAAACAATAGAGCCTGTTGATGAAAATGGTCTTTGTCATCTTAAAGAACTACTCTGGAATGACCACTAGATGGTGTGATTAACCTTCAGGAAACCTGTGGCCTTTCCGTGGCTTTGGAGGGCTCTCTTGTGTCCACATGCCATAAAATGTAAATCATTGTGACGTGGTTTACATAAAGCAGTTGACATTACACATTTATGCCAGTGAGCATGTCTGAGAGAGAAATTAATTACTGCCCAAAGGCATGGCATTTAATAACGACAAAATGTCCCAATTAACCTTTTTTAAAAGCCCCCCCATATTCAGACACATACAAAAATGCAGTGTGTTACTTTAATTCTGTAAAAAAAAAAGGCTGTAGTCTTATGCTAAAGGCCAAAGATTTTTTTTTTTTTACTTAAGGCCAATGCTGTAGTATCACATTACAGAGAGATGTGACCTCCACTCACATAACAAGGGTTATGCAGATGTATTAAGAAGGATTTATTTTAATCATAAAATAAATTAGAGAAGGAATAACTTGACCAGTTCCCCTTTTGCGCATGGGTCCCACTCTGAATAATTTCCATTCATTTTCCATGTGGCTAATTCACACAGCAAACACTTAAGATGAATGATGAACACAAAAGAAAAATCAGATTCAGTTGTTTCCACAATTGCCACCTTCTAATAGAAAAATGCCATACAATAAACTTGTTATGATTACGTTAAGATTGTGACATAAAAAATGGATTCAATAGATGTTTGGCCCCTCTCTTTTACAATGACGATTCCTCCACTGGACATGTTGCAATTTCATTACAGAAAGTAATATTGTCTTGTGCATGTTAGTCTTTCTGTTACGCTACATAAAACTACAGAATAATATTCTTTGTTTAAAGTACATATAAAAATAATCATACTGTAACTGGTAAATTATCGCTTTATATGAAACAATACACCAAATTGACTACAAGCAGTGCAATTACTAGTTTACCGATACGTTGTGAATGAAGGCTATCATATCTGGGAAATCAAAGACGTAGCCTACACCTGATAAGCCAAAAGGTTTCTTCCTTTATTCCTTACAATTACTTTCTACACCTTCCCTTTATACGTGCACCATTTGTCCGATAGTATTGGCAATTACTGTGGTAGCGTTGGTTCTTTGCCTAAGTAAAGACAGGTCAAATAAACCCCATTTCTTAAGCACTGATAAAAAGCTCATTTCAAAGGGACTGTAATGAATGACTTGGCTCCTGTCCAACAATGTCTACGGTCAAGAAAAAAAAAAAAATAGAAGAAGAAGTTGGCTTAAACTGTTAATGAGTTACCTGATCCGATCTAAACCTATGGCAGTCAGTAGTGATGGGGTTAAAGTGGTAGAACAAATGTCATAACAAAGGCTGTCATAGTATAGCTTCTTGGGTCCACTGTGATAGTTTCAAGTTAAAATAATCCATTAGATATGGCGTATGTTAGGATTAACACGAATTAAACAAAAAAATATATTTATTTATTTTTTTTAGATCTGGCCGACCTAAGTATGTCTGTTCACAGATATATTATGCACAAATGCCATTAACAGCTTTTACAGAGAAACATTGTTTTGTTTTTTGAGGACTCCTTTTGTGTGCTGCACTTCTCTAAAAGTATTGTGCTCTCTGACTTCAGTATCTACGAGTAGGCAGCAATGCTGTGAGTCATTTCCGCTACAAAGAGTTATCAGATCAAATCCATTTTAGCTTGCACTACTTCTGAGCCAATGTGTAGGCTCTGTGCTAAATGCTGAGTAAAAACGTGGTCTCAATATAATATTTTATACATTTTATACATTTACAGAAAACATTTTCACTTCGCATGAACATGAAATCTATGATGACAATGAGAGTATTATCCTCACTGCTATAGATAACATAATTAGTTGGGCTCATATCCACAGTAATATAGATTATGCCTTATAATCTAATAATCATCATTCATCCAGTGTTTATTTTTGTCATAGCCATTTCAAAGGAATCCTTCAATCAAGCCCTGTCAGATTTAGTCCTGCTGTGACACTTATAAGTAAACAACTGTTTACTTAATTGTGTACAATCTTCATTATGTAAGTATATGACACTGTATACCAGCACAGCAAGGGATCACTTTTTTTAATGCACTCCAATAGTTTGATTGGGGAAACAAAAGTGTTAATGTGGCCCCAGCGCACACTTTGGCAGATTGATAAGGTTGTTTGTTAAAGCTATCTGGGCACTGTTTGCCTCCCGCCCACTTGCAGTGCTTACTGAGGAAGGGTGAGGTCCGCATCGGCACCGTCAAAGTCTAGGATGTGGAGGGGACGTGTCAAAAAAACATACCAAAACTCTCCCCAAGAACTCTTACTCTCTTGCTCTCATAACATCTGTCTGAAGTTTTTCCTCTTGACTTGACATGTTAACTTCCACAGATCACATACTCTCTCTCTCTCTCTGTCTCTCTCTCTCTCATATACACAACTCGCATACATTGAGTGGGAATACCATATTTCCAGTGTCACACACACACAAGATAAGAAATGAGATTTTGATATATCTCTTGGTTTTATGAAAATGATCTATGTATATATGTATTTTTCTTTTAAAAAAAGTACATATATATGCAGTATGTGGTTGAGGCTTGTGTGTCTGTGTTGTGACTTATCTTGGATATATATTTGTAATATAGTGTTGACTAGACGCTCAGCCTTCTAATGTCTTTGTCTGGGTGACTGCTAAAGAATGATTAATGTCTTCATTTCCTATTATTAAAGAGCAGGGGAGCACTGCAGACTGCAGATATGGAGCCCTCTATAAATCTCAGCAAAATGAACAGTCAAATAATCGCTCATCGCAAATGAAATCTGCACACATTAATACTGATGCCTCGACTCCAGTGGAAAGAGATGCATGCACAGACTGACGCGACTGCGAATAGTCTGGTTTTCTGCTTCTCTTTTTCAACGTTTTTGTGTCTTTTCATCTCTCTCTCACAAACAGACACCCTCTTTTACACTCACACACACACACACATACACACGCACACGTGTAGCACATATCATATACACACATAAACCACACATACACTCCTTCTGTCTCATCCACACCCTGTTACACATACACACAAATGCACACACACAGACAAACACACACACACACACACACACATACATACACACACACACACACACACACACATATTTGCCACACTCAAAGCACCTTGATCTCGTCTGCTCTGATGCTCGAGCCCCTGAGTTTACTGTTGAGAGCAATGACAGGGTAATTATTGCTCAGTAACACGCTGTGCATTGTTGTGTCTGCCTCTTCGCCAGGCGAAGATGGATGAGCGCATCAGCATAGTGATAGCAAAGTGCCACTGACCTCTGCTCACGCTCACAGCACCTCTGAATGCTAACACTGGGCTTGGGGTGATGATGGGCCCAGAATATTAGTGCAAATATTTCATGACGTGCTGCTCTTCTTTCTCACAGCTTTTTGTTCTTTCCTTTTTCTTCCTCTCTCTGTCTTTCATTCCACCTTTCTTTTTCCCTTGCTATTTTTCCTCTTCTATCTCTCCCACACTCTCCTCACATGTTCTTTTCTCTAGCTCTCTCTCTCTTCTCCTCTCCATCTCTCTCTCTACCCTGTCTCTCTTTCTCTCTCTCTCTCCATCTCTCCCCCATCGTCCCTTTTACTCTCTCTAGAAAAGAAATGAACTCCGCTCCCCAGGGCTGTGTCCTGGTTCTTGCGAGCTGCAGAGCCCAGAGGTACAGACAGAGTGCATGGAGAGCGCTTAATAACATGACTAATAACATGCATGGGATTGATTAAGAAAATGATTAATGACATATATGGCTTTCATTAGCGCCGTGACGTATGGTGGTGGTGGCAGGGCGGGTGGAGGTGGGGAGGGGGTGGGCTTGAGTAATGATAATGGTGAACTCTGCCTTCATTCAAGGCATGGTACTATTAGAGAGAGAGAGAGGCAGGAGGAGACCTGGTATGTTTGTTTGTGTGTGTATGTGTGTGTGTGTGTGCGTGTGTGTGTGTGCGTGTGTGTGTGTGTGTGTGTGTATGTGTGTGTGTGTGTTGCAAGTGTGTGTTAACAAAGCGTACATATAAAGACACAGCAAAATGGTAAAGTTGCTGCTGTGTGCATGCATTTAGATGTATGGGAGCGTCAATTGGTGTATATACTTGCAAGTCATGATTGTGTGTGTGTGTGTGTGTGTGTGTGTGTGTGCACGTGCATGTGTGTAATGTGTGTGTTATATGTGTGTGTGTGTGTATGTGTGTGTGTATGTATGTGTGTGTGCGTGTGTGTGTGTGCGTGCATGTGTATGTGTGTGTGTGCATGTATGTGTGTACGTGTGTGTGTGTGTATGTGTGTGCACGTGTGTGTGTGTGTGTGTGTGTTATGTGTGTGTGTGTGAGTGTGTGTATGTGTGTGTGTGTGTATATGTGTGATTGAGCATAAGTGAATTAGCATATCCATGTGTGTGTCGGTGTGTATGCAGGCTCATGGCTCTACTTCAATCCATCCAGAGTTTGGCAGATGAATGAACGAGGCATTTCTCCTCTTCCCCCCACATGGAACTCTGTGTGTACAACACAGGCAATGCATATGCAGCAGTACACAATGGCTGTTTTTTTCCAAAGATACACACACACACACAGAGAGAGAGAGAGAGAGAGAGAGAGAGAGAGAGAGAGAGAGAGAGAGAGAGAGAGTCTCTTTGAGCAGGAAAACAGGGAAGATGGCTGGTTTGCTGTGATGAGGGGTCAGGCCGTCAGCACATGTAACTCATTCAGGAGGAATGTCCTCCCTAACCTCCCTGCAGAACAGCCAGGACATCAGGCCAGTGCAGGTCTGGATGCAGGCATGCTCAAATACTTTTACCAACCCCCCAACACACACACTCATACACACACACAAACACACACCTGCCTACACACGCACTCACACACACAAACATACGTACAGTACATACATGTGCTCACACATACACACACACACACACACAATCCCCAGCTCCCAATTTTCTCGTACACACAGGCCTCAAAGGTTCTCTGAATTTGTACACTCTCTCCTTCTCTAACACGTATGTACACACCCCACCTCTCTCTCTCTCTCTCTCTGTCACACACACATACATTTGTAGACACACACACACACACTCTTATACACACATACACAAACACACGCACCTCCAAAGACCTGCCACAAAGGCTCTGTTTACCATTCATCAACTCTGCCTGTGCTGCTCCATGCTGCTTGCAATTCCTTGCACATGTGCACACACCTACACACTAACACACGCATATACACGCACTCATATACAGGCAAACACATACTCTCATACACACACACATACACGCACACACACACCATCATATACACACATACACACACCTACATACAAATCAACATATAAGCACTTACATATAAGCACACACACACATTTGGTTACATTTTGGAAAGAATGCATACATCGATATGCATGAACACACAATTCCAGACACATCCACATATTCAAAATACTACATCTATTCACTCATGTACGTTTCCTGATGCATGCACCCTCATTCAAATTTCAAGACAATGACACAGTCATGTGTACTCATACTAACAGACATTACGAATTTACACTTGCATACACTCACATATAGTCACACACAAATACATGCACACACTCTCTCTCTCTTTCTCTCTCTCTCGCTCTCTCAAATACACTTACGTCCTTGCACTCACTCACACCCATACCCATGTACTCTAACACACATACACACACACACACAGAGAGAGAGAGAGAGAGAGAGAGGGAGTGCTGTCTGTGCTGTCTGTGCTGTCCTCCTTTCTTGGCTAGTGCTGACAATGCTAATGATTTTCAGAGAAGCACAGGATGATGGGTGACAGAGGCACCCAGACCAGAGCTGGGGGGAGGATGTGTGTCTGTGTGTGTGTGTGTGTGTGTGTGTGTGTGTGTGTGTGTGTGTGTGTGTGTGTGTGTGCGTGAGTGTGTGTGTGTGTGTGTATGAATGGGGGGGTTACAGTGAGGAAAGAGACTTTGGGGGATGATGATAGTGTGTGTTTGGGTGGGTAGATGGGTGGTTTGGGGGAGTCATCAGGGAAAGAGAAGGTGGGGAAAGCGTTTTTTCTTTTTGGGGGGGGGGGGGGGGGCGTGCTTGAGGACACACAGAAGGCCCCTGCAATACGGCAATTTATTACATTTAAGACAGACGGCATGACACCCTGCATCAAGCGCCATTCAGATCTGTCCAGGCTTTGGTTGGGGAGCGGGGGGGGAGGAAGGCTGGTGTGGGAGAAGGGGTTGAGGAGGTGTGTGGTTGGATGTGGTGGTGGTGGTGGTGGTGCTGGCCCTCCAACCCGACGCCAAGCGGAGAGTGGAAAAGGTAAACACAAAGAAAGGATAAAGTAGAGAAGGAAATGAAGGAGGAGCGGTAGGAAATAATGTGCATCGGAAAAATTTAGCCCCAGGCACAGCACACACTTCGCCCGGGTCTGTAGAGTTAGTGTATTTATAATTCAAATGTATGCCTTCAATAATTCACCACTTCTGAATTTCAAAGAGGAGTACGTGATATTATGTACAGGCAGATGAAAGAAATGAACTTTCCTCTCCACGTCTGATGAAGTAAATCACAGGGGCCTATCTTGCAACTCCCTCCCCTCTCCCTGAGTCTTTTTTTTTCCTGTGTGTGCATTCTGTCTGATCTTACAGTAAGTCGGGCATGAATTGCATCAGCATTTAAAAAAAACAAAACAAAACAAAAAATAAATAAATACAAGTCGAATATTGCCAAAGGGTTATGTGTTTTTGTCTAACCACACTCCTGAGAGCAAAGGCAAATACACCATATTTCAGATTGCAGAGTGCACTAAAGAGTCAACTTGTGTTGCTATGAAACATCCCATCTGTGTGTGTGTGTGTGTGTGTGTGTGTGTGTGTATTGAAAGCTGGATGGAGATTATGTCTTTGTTGTATGTTTGTTTTGATGGTTCCCAAACCACCAGCTGGCGTTGGACCCCAATTGCTACAGCAAGGCCTTAAAATTCCAATGGAGAAAGAACTTTTTCTACCAAACCCATTGACAGGTTAAGACTCCTCTGGTAGGTTCCTGCAGCAGATGCTATGGTTCAGGTGATCAAACGATCGTTTGCTTGGAGTTCTTGGTCAGGCAGGCTGCGCACCCCACGTGTAGCGTTATAGCGTTCCAGTGAAGGTGCATGTAGAAAAGTAGGCTAATGCGTTGGCGTTGGTTTTTTCCATTATTTTTATGTACATGTTTTTAATGTTCAAAAGTAAGGCTTGGTATTTCATTTTATACTGAAAGCATACTACTGTGAATGTGTTTTACTATTAAGTCTCCCAAATAATATATATAAAAAAACAATTCATTTGTTACCTTAAATTTATTAAATTGACGAAAAGGAAGGCTGTTGTTTTTTTTTCATCGGTCAAGCGTCAAGAATGTCGAGGTGAATTTCCATTCAGTCGACAGAATTTGTTTTTTACAGATATCTTATTTAAAAAGTGTAATTTGACAGTATGCCATGTAATCTCATAAGAAAAATATCTAAAATCCAGTAACCCCAAAAAACAGAGTTGACCAACATACATTTACTGTGCGTAATTGTTATTTGGTCATATGGGTGACTACTCTCCACTGACAAGTTTTCATGTTTATCAGTTGTATGGCCAATCTTACAACGAATTATGATAATAATCATAATGCATATTCAATGATAAATGCCAAATGACGTCTGGCGCAGAAAATTTTAAATCTAATTCAAAATGTGTCATACTATGTTCATGGTCTCCTTAGTAAAAAAAAAACAAAAAACAAAAAACAAAACAAAACAAAAAAAAACAGTACGAAAACCTTTGATGTAATGCCATTAATTTATGTCAAGCAACTTTTTTATAGTCCATTTTGTCTAATTGACATCATTAGAGGCCTCAGTTCCGATGGTCAAAATTGTACCTTTCTATTTTGACAGAATGCTATTATTTAACCTTTGAATATAATAAACATAAGCGGTACAAAATCAAATTCAGGCATGCTAAAACGATAACCATACAGCCATACATTAGCCAAATGTTATAAGTTGCATTCACATCCTTTCTCCCCTGCTAAGAGTACAGGTCCGGTTTGCTGTTATCTTCCACACATAATTACGCAAAACGGCTGCTATGGCTGCTATGGCTATGGTCTTCTTGGAGCGGTAGTACATTACAGGAGTACAACAGTAATACAAAATGTAAAACTATTTGTACAACGAATTAAATGGCATTTCCACTGTGCCCATGCATTCGATGCTTTATTTGACGTTTGGTTTATCAATTGGTTATAAAATTACCCATTATCCGGGCTTACAATTATCCCTTTATATTTGATAGTCTATGTAACCTACGTGTCACTTAATTTTCACCAATAATCCCACACTGAAGAGTAAACTACACTGAAGAGTAAACACCCCAATCCACTTGTAGTGATCGGCTATCCATCGCCTGCATGAAAATTAAGTATTAGTTGGGAATAACCCCAGATCACCTGGCATTGCATCATCACATATTTTAAAAATGTGTGTGAATGCTGGTATGACACTAATAAATGGTAATTGCCCGCTGGCCTATTCGTTTTTAGCGCTTTCTGATGGAAAAACACTCCACCCCTCACTCCACAATGAGGGTCCTTCGGTGTGCCAATCATTCAGCTTGTCCAATGCAGGCAGCCGCTGTTTTGTCGTCAGCCCCGATCTCCCCTCTCACTCGATTTCACCGTGGCAGGGCTGGTTACACCCACCACGCTTCGCCTGTCTCCGTCATCAGCTTCTCCCGCCGACTCGAGACACATCTATTCTATAAGCACGCTCTCGAGCGACCCGCGAGCACTCGACGAGGTTCTCACACGTAGAAGAAATAAGACAGCGAGGGAAGGAGAGAGCGCGGAATGGCCACGAGGAATGGACATTCGGAGTAGTCTGTGATATTTTTGTATAGGTTTACTCACTCCTCATGCTTGCACTGTTAAATTACGCTGTCTTTACTGGGGAGTTAAGAGAGTGGACCGAAGGCATTACTTGGAACGTCACTTCAAGCACTTCTGCGTGAATTATCTTGACAGACAAATTTCTCTGATTGACAGCCAGCAATTTACACAGGAGCCCTTGGTGCATTCCTTTTGGCCACTCCGTCAGGAGTTAAGTTTCTTCATCGCCTGTGAGGACCTCTTGATCTTTTAAGTTATATCTTAACCATTCATTAGGGTTTGCAACTGTGGAGAGTATCACACAAATCTTTGCACAAATATGATTTAATTGCCCTCTACTGGCATTTGGGATTATAGTCTTAAGTGTCACAGTTGACTTTTCAAAAGGATTTCACTCTTCAGAGGGAAAACACCCCTTTCTTTTAGAAACTGAGGGGAAGACAACCTTTTAACGTTGTCAAGAGTTGCGCATGCAGATGGCGCAAAGGGTAAGATCTCTTTTTTGCCAGTGTACAAGACTAGCGTTATATGTTTAAGTTTCAATGATTTGCAGTGTTACTTAATTGCATTGTCTTATTTCCTGCATGGATGCTTGAATGCGACCTTCTCACCCACCATACCTTTTCATAACTTCTTTTTTAGTACGACGAGCTGGCTCACTATGGTGGTGGAATGGACGCTGTCGGGGTTCCGACGTCCATGTACGACCCACACGCTCCTCGGCCTCTACCTCAGGTCCATCACTTGAACCATGGGCCGCCTCCTCACGCCAACCAGCACTATGGGGCCCATGCACCCCACAGCATCATGCCCAGCAGCATGGGGTCCGCTGTCAATGACGCTCTGAAAAGGGACAAAGACCAAATATATGGGTAGGTTTAATGTTTTCAACATCTGAATCTGTTCTGTTCTGTTAGCCTACTGTATCATGTAAACATTTGATGTAGAATATGGTTTAAACTTCCTTTAACTTTGCACGTCAGCTTAGGCATTTCTGATTAAAAATAAATAAATATCAGTGGTTTGAAGGCCTTCCTATGTGGCATTAAAAGTCAAGTTCAAAACAGACAGTAGGCATACCTAATGCATTCAAAACTGTGTGCTATTCTATAGATTAGTTTGGCCCATATTATGTGTACTATTAAATGCATTTCAGGTGTTCATAATGCATATCAATAAAATAATTTTCCACTCTCAGTCACCCGCTATTCCCGCTGCTCGCTCTTGTTTTCGAGAAATGCGAGCTGGCAACATGCACACCAAGGGAGCCCGGAGTCGCGGGCGGCGATGTGTGCTCCTCCGATTCTTTCAATGAGGATATCGCCGTCTTTGCCAAACAGGTCGGTGTCAGTCAAGTCAGCGCACATTAATTGCCCTCGCATGTTTGTAAATGGCTTGTGATGTGATAAGCATGCTTGCACTTTATGCTGCCTCACAACTTTTAACTGGCATTGATCGATTGCCTCTCATGACAGGCATGCTGAGTGATTTATGAGTAATGTGTTTTCTTAAATTAAACGTGTGGACTCGTTTGGTCAGCAAAGGAAAATGTGGAAATATCTGCAATTGTGTCATGGGTTATTTTAAATCTAAACACTTAAATGCTTAGCCTAAATATGTTTCTATTCCTGCAGATTCGCGCAGAAAAACCGTTATTTTCGTCAAACCCAGAGTTGGACAACTTGGTAAGAAGCAGATATTCTTCTGTCAGTAGCTTGTGTATGCTGTCTTTGAATACAATTAAATTCATATAAAATCTGCTTAAGGAAACGGACTAGTTTTGCTGTTGTGCCTTGCCCAAGGCAACCTTAAAGCACTCATTCAAGGAAAATGTTTCCGGCCTAATGCCAGCTATTTAAGCGAGAGAATGGCATGTAAAAAACGGCAACTTAGTGTAGGTTATTTATTCATAGCTAGACAATTTATGAATATCAAGGGGAGATCTGTGGAAAATATATTTGCAATGCTTCAGTGAGAGTGAAATTGGAGGTGCAAGTGCAAGACACCTACATCGATTTATATCAAGGTTATTCAGTAATACCCTTTACTACTTTTCCCATTTAGATGATTCAATCGATACAAGTGCTTCGATTTCATCTGCTGGAATTAGAAAAGGTAAGATGACGTTGAAAATGTTTATCAGCATCTTTTTTTAACATCAATCATTTGTTTAGACGGTTATTAGGATAAAATGAAAACCTAGTTATGGAAATATTCTACGGATATTTTGCTTTTTCTTGTCATCGTAGACGGATGCGCTTAGAAAACTTTTTTTTTTCAGGTGCATGAACTTTGTGATAACTTCTGCCATCGGTACATAAGTTGCTTAAAGGGAAAAATGCCAATTGATCTAGTGATTGACGACAGAGATGGATGCAAATCTGATTTCGACGACCTCTCAGGATCATCCACAAATCTAGCAGACCACGTGAGTATTTTAGTTTTAAAATGATAATGATTACTGCTTAATTGTTTGTTTCTGGTAATTTAGTGTTTCTGGTGGTTGTGAAGCCTTAATTTTATTTAGAATATTTTTTCTTCATTTTCACCATATTTTTTCACCTTTGAAGGCTACTGATAAATGCTTCAGTATTTAAGTAATGATGTAAAGTCACTTTATACTTTTGTCGTGGAGAAAGATTGCATTGAAAAACTTAGCTCAGTTTTTTTAAAGGGAGAGATTCTGAAAAAATGCCATAGATTATTGTCTTTACTTTCTTGGAACCAGCTGTATGGTTTCCCTTGAACATTCACTTTAAAATGACACATTTAGGATAATTATAGTGATGGTGATAATGATAACATTGTCACTTTTAACAACTGTGATGATGTTGATGCTGATAATAATGCTTTGGTTGGTGAAGGGGCCAGGTGGCGGGGCTCTGTTTGTCCCTTTCTTCCCCCTGTCCTGCCCTCTGAAGGCTTCTGATGATCATGTTTTATTTGCACGTGAAAGCTGCATTGTCTTTGAACTGATTAGATTATTATTGTCAGTGGGGAGGGGGGTCTTTGTAAACACAGCGCACCATAGTGGGTCCCTTACAGTTGCACTTCCCTTGACCAACAGCCCTCCCTCTGTCACGCTGACAAAAGAACTCAGTTTAAAAAAAAAATAATGAGGCTGTGTAAAGTCTTAAGTGTTTTATAAGGTGTGTCTGATCACCTTCAAAAAGCAACTTGTGGAGTTTTAGAATGGATAATATGACTAAAAATAGTTCATTAAAAGTTTTTTTTTTTTTTTTAGAAAATATCTTAATGTTTTTCAATAAATGTGAGGCTCTGTACTGAATAAAATGTAACGTGGAGGAGTTTTTTTCCTAAACAAAAAAAAGAAACAAAAAAAAAGCCAGACATGTCACTCAGCACCTTTTTTGGTTCAGAAGCCAGAGAAATATTTATTGCCTTCCTCCAAGCCTCTGCCAAATGTCTGCACACTCCCCTCCACTCTCTCTCTCTCGTGTGTTTGCTCTTAAAGACTTACTCAGTCGTTGAATCATGCGTGCAGTGGATTACTCTGTGTGCACAGACAGAAAAGACAGAGAGAGAGAGACAGAGAAAGGATGGAAGAGAGAGAGAGAGAGAGACACAGCTGTGTACGCGGCAACTGAGGGCCTGGTTGTAGTAGACCCCGAACCAGGGGGGAGGGAGCTGGTTATCTGCCTGATTTCTGAAACACATACTCCAGCAGTGCATCATCTGCCTTGTCCTCCAACGCAATAGCTCATGGATTCCTTGTAACCCCTGAAAAACAGCTTCTTTTTTAAATGGTAGACTAGAATTCTTGTGTGTGTGTGTATGTGCGCATACACATATGTACGTGTGTGTGTTATTGGGGAATGGATGTTCCCAGAGAATACTGAATTTATGTGTGGCTTATGTCTTCTCGTGATGTGGTGTGTTTGGCAAGGCAGTTTGTGTGATTGTTAAGCTTGCAGGCATTTTTACAACTCTGTGATAGCTTTATCCAGCAGTCTTTATGGACAGCCTGTACAGGTCATCTTAAATCCAGTGGTCTTATCACCTGAACTCACTTCAGCTGTTGATGTTTCTCTGTGATCATAACACAGTCCTTGTAGGAACTGCCATTCTGATGTCTTATTTTCAGACAGTCATTTATATATAACTATTTAGACTTACTTTATTCATACAAAAGCTTGAATATCAGTAGGCTAATCATTTAAAATAAATTGTTCTGAACAGTCATTCCTGTTAGAACTGTCATGCCGTGGTTTATTGAGAGCTTTACACAAACTATCAGTAAACAGTCGGTAATTTACACAATTTCATTATCAGATGTGATTCTGATGTTCGTTGTGAGAGTGCAAATGAGCTTAATAAAGAGACAAGGAGAAAGAGAGACAGAAAGAGAGAAAAAAAGAGAGAGAGAGTAAGAAGGGGAGAAAAAGAAAGAGGGGCGAGTACCTTTGTGGATGCCCCATGGAGACGAGCACACTGTTTTCTAATGAGGGCCCACTGAAGGACACGCATTCATGCCGCCTTGCATTGTTGCGATGCTTATTCTGGCAGCTCTCAGGGCCCCCTTATCTGATGGCCATCCGGCAAACAGCTGACGCTAAGAGAGCTGAAGAGGGAGGCCGACTGTTTGTCTTCGGCTTGAGCCCGTCTAAGTGCCCTGGGCCCTGATAAAAAAGTGGCAGGCCCAAGACAGGACAGCAGCATTTGCTGGTTAGACACCGAGCGAGAAGGAGAGAGAGAGAGAAACAGACAGACAACAAGAAAAAGAAGACGCAAGACAGAAATAAGAAAAGAGAGAAGCAACTGTACTGCTCAGTACTGCTGAACATATCTCTGCTTCCTATCTCTGAGTGGCTCTTGTATCCAAGACCCATTTTCACCTTTCTTGTGGCTGGGTCACGACACAGCTGAATTTTTTTTTTCTCTGGATATCTTCTCTTTGTTGAGAGGTGCAGAAGTTGAACTCAAGGAAAATAATGGTAATCTGTGCACTTACTTTGTCAGAGGTAGAGAGATAGAGGGCGGTGGGGGCTGTTCATTATACATCATTCTGAACCCTAGATTGTGTTGACTGCCATGCTTTAGGTTGACTATTCTTCATGGTGCCCTAGTGTATTGGCATCACTTCATCTGCTTTGTATGTAACATCCTGAAGTGTTTATTTCTGGCCAGTCTTTCTTCACATCCAGTACAAACAGACAACTGTACAAATGGACAGCTGTAGTTAATACTGCCTAGCAACATTAGTTTGTAGGATGCAGCAGTCTGTAAAAGTGATGCTGCATGTTTATGTTATGTTTCTGATCCTCCTCATTCCTCCTTACCATCCTTAGTGAAGATATCATTTTCTCTTTTTCATGTTGATTCTTCGACCTGTGCGATCTGTGGCCCATGGGGACTTGCTGGTGTCCATCTCTGCACCTCAGAATCCTGCAACCTGGAGAGATCTGGACGATGCACACTCAACCCCGTCAGTGGGAACACCAGGGCCTTCCAGTGGTGGCCATGCGTCTCAGAGTGGAGACAACAGCAGTGAGCTTGGTAAGGACATTTCGTGATTTATTTTGTTGGTTCGATAAATGTCAAAAAGTCAAGAAATTTTAATCCAATTGATCCTAAAATTAGGTTTGAATTATTTGTTGTTATATTTTCTGTAGCATGAGGTGTGGGTGGTCCAATGTTTATAAAGTCATGAAAGTCTTTCATCTGACTTTTGCAATTAAGTTTGTATGTCTAAGTATAATGAGTGTTTGCTGGAAAGCGGATGAGTTCTAAACTGTGTGTTGATGGTTGTATCACATAGAAAAAAATGTTTAAACTGTAAACATTGCAACTGTGGGAATTGGTCTTCCCTTCCCTTTTTTTTTTGATGACTAGGGGTGACTTAATGAAACCTATCAGGATCAAAGTGCATGCTTTGGCCCCTTTTTTGAAGCCGCCTGTGATCAAAGAAGCCAAGCTGAAACATGCCCTCTCTGTAACCCCTCCATTGGCTTTTGTTTTTCCTACATTAGCATTTGTGTTTTTGTTAAGTGTGTAAGCTTGCTGTGGCCAGAGGTTTGCTAATTAATTTCAACACCACATTTTGCTGCAACCTCACCATTTGGGCTGGAAGCTTTTGGCTTCCTACGATCCATGGTTGTGTTTTGTTTTTTGTTGAAGGAGCAAAGCAGATATGTTTTTTATGACATGTTTTTTGTTTTTCTTGTGCATCGCCACAGTAAAAATAGAGTTAAAAGCCCTGTTCCTCTCATGGCCCATCAGGCAACAAAAGCCAAGGCACTGACAGGAACAATGGGAGGATGCTTTGCACGACAAGAGAAATTCAGTGGGAGAAAAGAATTGGGGTGCACACATTCTTTCTCTCTTTTTTCTTGCTCCCTCTCTCTCTCTCTCTCTCTCTCTCTCTTTCTTCTATCACTCCCTTTTGTTCTGTACTCCTCTGTTGTAAAAGGGATAAGGGATCCTGTCCCAAAGTTATCTGCTGTCACACTGTAACTCATTGTCTCAGCTGTACAAAGTAAAACCTGCATCTCTGCCCAGAGAAATGTATGGCATGAAGGTATTCGAGGTGCTGGAAATGCAGACTATGCCCAGCAAGACAGAGGAAGAGCATGGGGTGAAAGGGCTTTTTTGAAACAGCAGCAGGGTGCAATGCTGGGTCCATGGCCTTTTGACCTGGGGGGAGAGAGAGGGGTGGGAGTGCCAGGGAGATGTGGAAAGAGAGGGACCCCCACCAAGCCCGAAGGACAGGGACACTTTAAATACGAGTCACAAAAAAGGGAGTGCGGGGGTTGTGGGGGGTTCTAACCCTGGAATGATCAGAGGCTGGCTCGCCGCTCAGGGGGATCTGAGGCAGGCCAGCCTACCTGCTGCTTCTCCTGGGGCCACTTTTGCCTGTTTTTTTCAAGGCAAACACCACACCCCCATCTTCTCTTTATCATTCAGGAGGTGGTCAAAATAAACGCTTTTAGCTTCGGAAGTAAAAGAGGTGAAGGTGTGGCGGGGCGGGGGGGGGGGTCGGGTTGACGTCAGAAACTCTCAGTCGAGTTCAGAGGTAGTTCAGAGGGTGGAGAGGGGGTGGGGGGGGGGGTGTTGGTGGTTGTGGTAGAAGTTGGGGGTGTGCTTCAAAAGCACCTGCTAGCGTTAGGGGGGCAGCTTTTGTTTTGCACTTACATACGCACACACCCGCACACACACACACACACACAACACACACATACACCCATGACCCACCCACACCCACTCTCACCAACTGGGTTCAGAACACCATGTTGCCTTTTTAAATGGAGTGGCATCTCCATAGCATGTGTACGGGTTTCCCGAGATACAAGGCAAAGCTTCTTCCCATGGAAACCTCTTCAGTGGTTTAGCTGTGGTCACATTGTGTGGTGGCGACAGTATCTATGGTTGCAAAGCACACCAACTCTCTCTGGCTTCTCTCTCTCTCTCTCTTTCTCCCTCCCTCTCTCTCTCACCATCTCTTTCTCATTCTTGCTCTCTTTATTTATCTCTGTCTGTCCCTTGTGGCCAGCGGTTTTTGTTTTACTCATCTCTTGGTTACATCATTGATCAGGATGGTGTTGAGGGTATTGCAGTGTTTGTGTGTATTTGTGTGTGTATGCGTGTGTGGATGGGGAAGGGTGAGGATGGGGATGGTGCGGGGGTGGGGGGTGGGGGGGGCGGTTAATGGTTGGGTGGCAGTGAGGTAACGGGACTTGAGCTATGCCAAACATTTTTGGTCAGGGGGTCACAGTGTCAGGAGAGGCAAAGGGAATGCCCTTTTACAAAGGCCAAAACAGAGGGGTGAAGACTGAGAATTTTCCGCTTCTGCACACTCCTTTACAAGTTAAGCAACCAGATAAAGGAGACAGGAAATCTTTCAGCTCCTTTTTCTCAAGAGGCAGTTTGTCGAGAGCGGATTATACTGCACCCTCCAACACATGGTGTTGCATTATGGAACCACACAACATAGTAAACAAGCCTTTGTACACACAGTGAATGCAAAGTGTGTGTGTGTGTGTGTTTGTGTGTGTTTTGGGGGTTGGGGAGCTGGGAGTTGGAGGGTGGTGGTGTGTGTGTATGTGTGTGTGTGTGTGTGTGTGTTGTTGTGTGTGTTGAGTCAGGTGCATTTTTAGATCGTGTGCGCGACTGGCAGGATAATCACCATATCTGTCACAGCCTGTGGCGTGAGCGGTGCGCAATGTAAAGAACCATCCCTGGTGATAGATTGAGGTCGCGACAAGCTCATTAGGCAGGCAGGGAGAGGGTGCGCCCGCTGCTTCAGCGCTCGCCGCGCTGGGTGGCACTTATCAGTTCGGCTAGCCTCTCTCTTTTTCTCTCTCTGTCTCTCTCTCTCTCTCTTACTGTCTCCGGGACATCTTGCCACAGGCAGCAACAAAGCTGTGGTGTGTGCTGTTAGCCATTGCCGGCAAGGCGCTACCAGTGCTACCATCCTCTGCAGTCAAAAGATAAGAGAGGGGGGCAAAAGAATGAATAGAAGAATAGAAAGAAAGAAAGAAAGACCTCATTTTTTTGTGTATGATGCCTCTTAAAGTGTTTGCACAGAGCAATTGTAGTCTACACACTCTGTAGTTGCCTGGCTGTGACATTGTCACACACATGAGACCCAATCTATTTTTTATTACAATGGCATCACCATGCATGTTGTCCTGAGTATGTGTATCTTGAGAATAAGAGGAGGTGGTGAGGAAGGGGGGGGGGCACAGGAGGAGAAAAAAGGAGAAGAAGCAGAGGAGATGGAGGGGGTGGGGGTGTTGAGTGGGGGTTTGGGTGTTGGTGTTGGTGGAGAGGCTCTTCTCCATATCTTAGGGTGCTGTTTTTTCCCCAAACTGCCGGGGGGCACAGCCCAGCCTTCCCTGAGGCAGTGGCGGCTCCCCTCTGCGTCACATGCAAGAGAACAGCAGAGAGAGAGTGAGAAAGAAAGAGGGAGAGGGAGGGAGAGAGAGAGTGGATGTCCAGCAGGCTACGGACTGGCTGGCTGGCTGACTGACTGACTGCGGGAGCTCTGCCCAGCCGTCCCTTCCAGAGTGCACAGTCACACAGGCTGGATGGGCCCATGTTGCCAGGGAACAGTCAGAAGCGATTAACGTCGGGTAGGATCTGCCCTGCGGCCTTCCCTCTCTGGAGCACCGAGAAGGGAGATTGTGGTGGGGTGGGGTGGAGGGGAGGAGGAGTAGGGGGTGTTGGTGTGGTTCCTCTGCAGATGTAATGAGGATCTTTCTTTTCTCTGTCTTTTTCACTCTCTCCTTTTTTCTTCCTTCTTGATTCTTTTTTTCTTTTTTTGACATTTATTTCTTCCCCTCTTTTTTTCTGTCTCATTTTCTTGTCATGGTCGTCTTATTAATGTTAATGACAGTTTTAAGTTGGAACTGAGGTGTTCATAAGTAAATAATTCACAATTATCAGTACATTTCAGGTGAGCTTCAGGACAGCTCTCACAATTTCCCATATAAAAATTCTGTATTGAAACATGAAAACAATAACTAACTACCAGGACCCGCCCTAATAAAGTCAAACAAAACTCTCTCAGTTATCTGATACGCTTTCAAATGTCAGATATTACTTTTTTGGTCTCGCAACATTTTCAAGATGACTGTAAGACTTTAGTTAGACGCTTGAATATTGAAAATCTATAGTGGATGTTTAAGGGCATGGCTCTCTGGCCTGTTCTTGACTTGGTCTTGATTACACCATCATGCCGGCCTAAAAGCGATGCCCCCACCCCCCTCCCTCCTTACTACTCCTCTCCTCTCCTTTCTCCTCCCTTTCTGCATCCCAAATCCCCCTATGCCCCCTTCGCCTGGGCCAACTCCGCCCCCACCGATTTGAATGTCATTATTCATTAGCTGCAATATTTATGCGTGAATATGGTGCATATAGGCGCCCTTTGATTGATGCATCCCCAAAAACAAGGAGACATGCCAGGGTGAATCTTAAGAAAAGTAGGGTTCCTGTCACGCCCTGAGGGAGGAGTCTCTCAGATGCATTATTCACACGCCCTCCGGGCAGGCTTTCAAGGCATCCACGCCCTCAGGGCAAGAAAAATAACCATGACTGTTAAAAGTAAATCATCTCTGCTGATGCACAATTAATGGTGGGATGGAGAGATAGAGAGAAAGATAGAGAGAGAAAGAGGTGAGTTGAGGGGGGAGGTGGAGAGATGGATGGAGAGAGTTGGCAGGAAAGGAGGAGTGAGGCTCTTCGTGGTCGGGGTGGAAGAAAGGGAAGTCTGCGTTTAGATGGACCTCCTGTCTTGAGTCTTCATGCTGGTTTCCCTGCTGACATCAAAACAAGGTCAGGTGCTAAGTAGAGTGCCAGGGGGGCAGAACCTGTGAAGTCCTTTCATATGTTTTCCAGACACGGGCAGTTGAGGGAAAACAGCTAGCCTAGGAACTGAGGTCCTGAGCCCGCGAAGCTGCCAAGTCTGGCTCAGGTGTGGCATGGATCTGGTAGCGTACCGTATCCATCCCCACCTAACACACACACACACACCACACAAACAGATTCATACAACACAGTACAGTAGTGGAGGATGGCAGAGGCAAGCTAAGGAGTGTCTTCACCCACAACAAGGGAAGCTGTGTTGTGTTTCACCGTTCTACACCATCTCATTAGCCTCTTTGTGTCAGTTATTTATTTATTTGTTTGTTTGTGTTTGCTTTTCATTTTTTTTTCTGTGCTCCTTCCTCATCTTCGTCTTTGCGTCGTCTTCTTTCAGTACACATCTGAAGAAAAACCTTTTGCACTCCTCGCCATCAAGCAACAAGCAAGCGAAAGCACATCAAAAATTCCCTTTATTATGTCCTGTTCAGAGTCTTACACGAGGCCGCATTATGTCAGTCGCTCAGGCCCGACGTTCATTACCTCGCGTCAAACATGCCGCTCACATTGAATTAATAGGACAAGAGTGTGGAGTGCTTTCCATCGCCTTCTCCCTCTCTCTCTCTTTCTCTCTCCCAGCTGTCTCCCTCTCTTCCTTTCGTAGGGCTGTACTCAAACTGTGTAAGGGGATGGAGGGTGGTTGGTGGAGGAGTGATTTTCACATCTTGTGTTTTTTTTTTGTTGTTGTTTTTTTTTTTCGTGGCGCCCTCACGACTTGCTGAGCCCTTCACTGTCCGTTTGCCGTGATTTGGAGTGATGGGTCTAAATCAGCGGGGGCATTCCAGAGGTGACCTCTCTCTGGCTCTCTGTCTCCCTCTTTTCACTCACTCCCTCCTTCTCTCTCTCCTCTTGTTGTTTACCCCAGGAGATGGTCTGGAGAACAGCTTGGCATCGCCAGGCACGGGCGACGAGGACGATCAGGACAAGAAGAGGCAGAAAAAGAGAGGCATTTTCCCCAAGGTGGCCACCAACATCATGCGGGCATGGCTCTTCCAGCATCTCACGGTAAGGAGGAAAGATGCCACACGGACAGACAGCGGCTGTCTCAGTTTCACACTCAGTTTCTCATCCTGCTTGTTTGTTTCACTGTGTCACTCTGTATCCCTTTCTTTCACTCATTCTTCAAGTTTTTTTATTTTTTCTCCTTCAAATTCCTCTCTTTCTACTTTACAAATCCCACATCATTATTACATTGTTTTAATTTTCTTTATTTCTCCCTTTCTCTCTGTATTTGTCTATCTTTTTTTGTTCTTTCTTTCTTTCTTTCTTTCTTTCTTTCTTTCTTTCTTTCTTTTTTTCTTTCTTTCTTCCTCTCCTCCACTATCCTCCCTTTCTCTCTATCCTCCAGCCTGATGTGTTCCTATCTGTCACCCTCATGGCTTCTCCCTCAGTGATCTGAGGGAGGGCTAGCGTTAGGAGAGTGTTATCTATTTTTGTCATTTCCCTTTCCTCCCACCCACACTTATTATTATCACAGCAAAGGACCCCTTTAGGTGCCCTAAAATGATGCCTGGAGCTTATGTCTTCATCCTTAAAAAAAAGTACACACCCTTTGTTAAGTGTTAAATGTGTTAAATTCCTATCGTATTATCCCATCGGAAAGCAACAACATGGTACAATCTTTTATCTGCCCATAACATAGCACTCGTTCTCCCCTTTTCTTTCCCCTTACTTCCAGGTCCTCTGTCCTTGTGTCTCTGTCTTTTTTTCCCTTGAAGACTCTGGCCTTAGATGTTTTTGCAAGTTTACTTGAATGGCTTCTGGGCTGGGCCGGGCTGGGCTGGGCCGGGCCATTGAAAGGCCCACACAGGTCTCGTATGTGGCATTAATTCCTTCCTTTTCCCCCCTGGCCCACACCTTTATATTTTCCCTGTGAAAAGAGGAGGTTAATTGAATTATCCTCTCTCTGTTCCTCTGGCCCTTTCACTCTAATTTGTTAAGCAGAAGTGTTTCCCATTGCCGGGTGTGTCGCTGAAAAGTGAGTGAGGGGACTCGGAGCTGCCCTGAATGGCACATTGCAACACCCAGGCGATCAAGCATTCATTTGGGCTGTAAGAGAGAGCTGAATGGAGCGGGACCACGTTTTGTCCAACTCCACTGTGAGCTACAGGGAGAGGGGCAGGGGTGCGGGGCATGTATATGGAGGGGGGGAGGTGGAGGCTTTCAACATATGGTCTTAGCACTGCAGCTTTTGTGACCTATTCTGAGGTTTGGTGAAAAACTTAACCCCCCCCCGGCCCACCTCCAGCCGTACATCTCCTGAAATAACCCCCAGAAAGGACAGAAAAACTGGGGTGTGAGGGAGTTTAGTTTCAGTTTAACACAGTTTTAACTGTTGGTTTGTGTCAAATATTCAAGGAGGTGTCCTCCACTGTTATGCAAATGATGGAGTAATGATAATGAAGAGCGTGTAATTGGAAGTTTTACAGTAATGCAAATTAGGCCTCAGTTGTTGAGAAAACAGAAAGACAGATAGAGAGAGTGAAAAGTAGACTTCACAAATGTATTCTTTCTTTTCATTTCTTTTCTCTTTCTTTTCTTTTTTTCTGTCTTTTACCTGCTTTTGACATCTTAGATATTTGGAGTGACTTCATATGTAGCTTTTGGCTAACAGAATCCATGTGAGGGAAGAATTCCATCAATTTTTTCTCACCCTTCATTAGTCACACACACACACACACACACTCACACTCAAACACTGAATATTCCTTCCTTACCTAGATCAAATAAACACAGCACTCAAACAAATGACACTGAGGAAGACACTGATTTCATGATCAGATGGCGTGGTTTTGTGTGGCTCTGAGCTGAGGTGACGTCGGTGTGGAAGCCTCTGTGGTGTTAGTGTAGTCGCTAGGGTGCAGGGAAAGGGGGTGGAGCGTGGCATCATCCATCATTCTGGTGACAGGCTCCAAGCTGGGAGGCCATCATTAGCGGCCGAGTTGGGCTTTGTCACCCTCTGTGTGGTGTTTGCATGTGTGTGCGTGTGTCTGTGTGTGTGTGTGTGTGTGTGTGTGTGTGGGAGTGCAGGAGAGAAAGGCCCCTGTTTAGAATGGAGTGCTCAGAAGCTCATCCCTCACCATCGAGCGGCAGGAGGTGGCTGCGGCCCTGACAGGGCCCAAAATGGGCGCACGCCCACGACCCCGTGCTCAGAACATCGTCACCTCTGTCTGCCATCTGCCACCCCCAACACCCCTCTGAACAACCCCTTCACCACCACCTCCACAACACACACACGCATACTGAAACTACTACTACCATCCTCCCTCCACCCACCTCCCCAGTGACACACAAGGCTCAGAGGCTGGGGGGGGGGGGGGGCACGGGAGGGCAGGCCCTATTCGGGGCCTCTACAAAGCCCTCCATTGTCCTGCCATTGTTTTTTATGTATCATTCGTCAAATAATGTCAAATAATGTCAAATAATGTCAAACAATGCCGCACACTCTCAGCCAATGGCACGGCAGGGACACAGTGAGACCGTCAGCAGGCATATGCAAGGCCCGAAGCAAGATTCAGAGACATAGAGAGAGAGAAAGGGGGAAGAGAGAGAGAGAGAGGGTGTCGATAGAGGCCTGTCACCAGGGCCACCGATGTCATTTCCTGTGACCCATTCTCATCTGCCAAAGAGTCTTTCCACTCTCCAGCTACACTGATTGCATGTTATGCTTTCGTGGGCCAGAGCATCGTTAAGAAGGCTTCTTTTTGTAGGAGTTTCACGTTGTTCTAATGTGTTTCTCTGTTGTTCTTCCACCCCCATCACAGCACCCGTACCCCTCAGAGGAGCAGAAGAAGCAACTTGCCCAGGACACAGGGCTCACCATCCTACAAGTGAATAACTGGTGAGTGACCTCCGAACTTGTGACCCCTGTCTTCACAGCTAGCCTCCTCCCACCCCTCTCCCCCTTGTCTTTTATCAGCTTTTATCGTGGCACACATTCTATCACCCCTCACACACACTCCCCCTCCCTCCTTACCCACCCTCCTCCACACACACACACAGTCAGAGTCGAAAGGCAGTGTCACCACTGCTACATAAGCCTCTTATGAAGAGGTCACTCCCAGACCAGAGACCCGGATATCTGTGAAGCCACTATCAGTGATACTGATGAAGATTGCCTGGCATAACGTTAGCCAATGGGTGCATATTTTTGTTGAGGAAACTCAGGATGTGTTATCTGGAAAAGATTAAGAAACTGGTGGTAGCGTCCTGTTCCCATCCAGAATAACAACTCAAAGAACTTAAAGAAGAATTTAAAAGTTACCCGTGATTTCATGGGTATTTGCACACATTGTTTGTTCTTTTTGTTGGCAAAGGAGTGTCTAAACTGACTGATTTTGAGGAAGGAGAAAGATTAGTTGTGGATGAATTACTATGCACAACTATACTGGGCTAGTATTTATCCAAGCAGCAAAGACTGTGTTTAAGTTCCTCAATAAATCAGTGATCTTATCAGACTTTTTTTAAGGGAAGAACATTCACCTTAAATCCTCTTTAGTGAAGGTTTATGAGCATGTAATGAATTTCCTTCCATAGTTTGAAGATTTAATTGTAAATCACGCTTCAAATAGAATCGTCAATAAAACGGCAACTTAATTGTAATAATTTTAAGTAACAGTCAGTGATGAAGCACCATGTGAGTCCATGTAGCATTGAAAAAAAACTGCTATGGTTGAGTAACCTTTGTCAAGTGTTCACTAAAGTATCTGTCCTCTGGTACAGACACAGCATGGTCCCCCCTAACCCCACCCCCACCCCCCACCCCCCAGAAAATGAGTTATTTGAGGAGCTCCATCAGCTGCCTAGCCCTCAGGCCATCAATGCGTTTAATAATCATTTTATAACGTTAGCATTAAGCTAAGTTCACTGAGGTTGCCATATGGTTATAAGGGAAATGTCGGGATCTGAAGCACATTAACCTCCAAGGTCTAAAATGGCAAGTGTGTGGGTGAAGCAGCGTTATTCGATTGACATTAAAGACTTTCGGAACAGTGGTAAGATAAATAAATTGAATTGTGTGACTCAATAATGTTCTCTTGTATCTCTCCAGGTTCATCAATGCCAGAAGAAGGATAGTCCAGCCAATGATTGACCAGTCCAACAGAGCAGGTAATTTCTTTTTTTTCTCCAATAACCTGCTCTACTGGCTTCGTACAGTACATTTGAAATGCTCTCTGCAAATACCTAAATTTGTATTGATTTTAATTCTGAACACATTTACTCCTCCAGTGGGCCAGGGGGCAGCGTATAGCCCTGACGGGCAGCCCATGGGGGGCTATGTCCTAGATGGCCAGCAGCACATGGGCATTCGGCCAGGTGGGGAGCTCATCCTTCCTTAAAAGTCTCAAATGTAATTTAAACTGCAGCCCTAGACTTTAACCAATTACAACCACTTCATCAAAACCTCCTTACACCTAAATGTCCACCCATTCCATGTGCCAAGAAAACACCCCTTTAATAAGAAGTTATGCATACTAAAGGCTTATCTTATACAGTATGTTGCCATCAGGATTTGCTGTGCGTGAGTTTTAATTCTTTGTTCTGCTGGCTGTTTCTCTGCAGGACCTATGGGGGCCATGGGCATGAACATGGGGATGGACGGGCAGTGGCACTACATGTAAACTCTTCTTAACCCTTCCCTAAGCTCCACGTGAGGACCTGGTGGAGTATGTATTGCCTCAATTCAATTTTAAATTTCATCCGAGCGTCGCCGCTCTCTACTCCCCAGCTCCTCCTCCTCTTTCTGTTCTTTCACCTCCATTTATCCTCGCATTCACCTCATTCCTTTCTTCATTCCTCCCTATTTCTTTCCCATCTCATTCCCTCCTTGGGTATCGCTCCTCTCTCTCTCTCCCTCTTTCTCTCTCTCTCTTTTATTCTGTGTGGGCGCACACTACAATCTTATTAAGAGTCTGGTAATCCTCCCACCCCCACCACCACCCATACAGCCCCTAACCTCCACCACCCCTACCATGAGTAGCACCAAACATCCCTAGACCCCCCCCCTCCCCCACACCACCACCACCACCACCACCACCACCACCACCATCCTCTATCAGCCGGCTCGGCAATGCTGACAGTTCACAAATCAAGACGTATGGGCCGCCAGAGGCACCAGGGCATGGAGAATTTTATTTAATACCCACACTGCACTGCTCAATGAGCCACACTATAATGACACTTACCTTGATTAATAGGGCTCTTTATATGTAAATAGGTGCTGCCTCCGCTTTTGCTACCCCCCCCCCCCAACCACACACATACACACACACACACACACACCCTTAGTGCCTTTCTGTTCAGTTCCCGGCTTCTGGAGCTGACGCTAGCGTTAGCATGAGCCTTTCCTCCTGATCATAATTCTCGGCACTGGCTAATGAAGTCCCGAGATTGGAGGAAGAGTGCGACATGGAGATCCCGTTTTTAAGTGGACCCATAGAGACATCATGTGCTCAACCTGGATAAATGCAGACTAAATCATTTTCGCAGACGATTGAATCAGCCTGTTTTTATTGGATTATCATTGACCAGTTACTGTAATAGCCTCATGTGCAGGGGGATGTTTTGCACTTCTAATTTCATCTTTGGCAACACCATATGCTGATTGTGTCGCTAAATTATCACCATCATTAAACATGGTGTTTTGGCATAATAGTGTATGCAGTGGTCCATTCATTGATGGCTCACAACATGCAGTACTGACTTATGTCTGGTAACATCTACCGATTTGTGTTTTGTTTAGATAGTTGGGCTGAGTTCAAGGGGTTCTAATTTACTGCCATCTATTGCAATAACCTGCTAACTCTAGCATTATGTGATTACACCTGAAAAAAAAAACATTTTGTGGACTGTTAACTTTCTAACAGTAACTGTGGTGTAAGCCACAATACCATTATACCTCAATACATTACCATACCAGTATACTGTTGACATCCTTATTCCAATTATCCACAAGCACACATACATAATATACAATTTCACTCTGCAATCTTCCAAAATAGAAACAGACTCTGTGACAATATATCCATTACACCCATATTTAGAATATGCAATGAGCATGGTGCCTCTACTTAAGGTAAAGTCAGAGAAGCTTTGCCTCTCTGTGTGCTATGAATGGGATGGCCAGTGGAGCAGAGTGTCTAACGGCTGCATTTCTTTTCTATTCCAGGTGTCCATGGTTCCCTCAGGGAAAGCTCCTCCCTCCATGGCGAGTGGTCCAATGAGAAGCCCAATCACCTCGTCACGACCTCCGACCTCTGCCGAATGGACCAAGCTCGCAGTCAGTCACACTCTTCTGGAGCACCGCAATATAGACTTGACCCATGTCCCCACTACTTCCACACTGACCCTGACTCTATGGACTTTCCAACAACCCTCCTCCCACCCCCTAGCCTCTGCTCAGCCCTGTCTTCACTGTGTCCCAGCTGGGCCCAGAACGAGGATTCCCTCCCTCTCTCCTGCCTGTCTGCTCGCCTTCTTTCCCTAGGACATCCACAGCTACAGCAGCAAAGAGCCCAGCTAGTAGCAAAATATGTTCAAACAAAAAAAAAGACTTTTCACTATGAAAATATTCCTTCAGAGAAAAGGAATGAAAGCTGAGATGACCTCGGGTGATTATTTTAAGGTGGAGGATTTATTCAGTTTTTTGTTTTCTTTTTTTCCCTTTTAAATTATTTATTTATTTTTTTACATAAGATGGAGCACGAGGACCAGAATTTCCTTGCACTTTTTTTCTTGACCATAGACCAGCTGACACACATCGAGCTCTCTTTCTTTATCTTTTTCTTCTCTCTCTCTCCATCTCTTTCTCTCACTACACACACACACACACACACACACACACTTTATACCAAGAATGCACAAGCACAGTAACCATTACTCTCACATTCACATACACTCTCTCAAGGGAACCACTGTGGAATATTAAAGAAATGCCCCAAAATTATGATAAATGCTATGATGTGAATGACCTGTTTTTGTTGTTTGTTTGTTTTTTTTTTGGAATGTGCATACAATAGGCTATATTGTTTGTAAAATATAATAGCCCTTCGAATTTTTCCTTTACTGAGAAAGGACTTAGGTCTGAGTGAAGAGATGGCCATCACTGTTATCTCAAGAGGACCTTATGAGAAACTGTATTCCCCCACACAGGGTTCACAACTCTATTTTGATTTTATTTGGTTTCGTTTCCGTCTTAAAATTTTATAGACAGCCATCGTGACAGACAGGGTAATGATGAACTGTGTAGATAGCTTGGGCTAGTCATGTCAAAGAGGGCAAGCTTGAGAACTCTGTGAGAATTAAAGTAAATGGTGGAATGCTTGGGGGATGTGTTAGAAATATTGATGTAAATCTTGATCCGTTCAGTCTAGTTTTATTTTATCGTTCTGTCAGATAAATGTTTGTTGATGTCAACTCCTTTCCCCGTCACTGTACACGCTCTTTTTATTCCTCCTCGGCAAAGAGAGTTTGTCTTTTAAAACATATTTCTATGAATCCATCTGTGACTTTTTCTCGTAATAAATACTTCATTTTCCATACCAAGGGTATTTTTAATGTAAATCTATGATGTAATATTGTCTCATCCTAAGCATATATCATCACAGTACACTGGAGATCTCTACTGGAGATGGTCTATTTTCACACTCTGTAATGCAAGGACGCAAGGACAATTTGTGACGCATAGTATGCTCATAGTAGGCCTAAATTCAGCTTTGCATAACCTAGAAGCAGAATGGCAAATTATAGGATAACGTAGCATAGATAGAAAAAAACATTTCCAAATATATTTAGCCTGTATGGAATGCATGGCATTCCAGTGTGTAACAGCAGCGATATTAAAATGAGGACAAATGGCCCGTTTCCATTTATTTTTCTTTTCTTTTTTTAATTATTATTATTTATTTATTTTAAAAGCAATTCGGGGTAGGGCCTACAAGGAGTATTCGAAATCGCTGTGTCCTAGTGGTTTGTGTTGATCACTGTGGAAAAGTTTTCAGTTTCTGCAGACACTAGTTCTTCTTGTCAGACTTAAGCTGATGGGAGTGATGAATGGGCACGGCGAACTAAAATAAGACAGTACGCTACAGCTAGAGATTTAAACTTGCGTGAAAAGACCACGTCATTTTACATTCCACATATCCCCACTCACTGTGCATAGCTTACTTCAGCCTCTCTACATTACACGGGATCATCCCCTTTTAAGAGCGAACTATCCTCTGTCCAGCAGACTGTTTTACAGTTATGAATATATATGATCAAATTTACCATGTATAAAAAGAATTTATCATAGCCCAATTCCATGAAAATATTTCCCAGCAACGTGCAGGATTTTTAGTCTTTTTGTTTTTCATGTTGTCCTGCCATCGTTTCCTATCTGCTTTCCACAAGGAAGGTAAAAAAAAAGTGCCGCAGTTCGGTGATCATTTATCAATGTCAGCTGCGTAACGATCTTCTGTGCAGTATTGATGAGAGAAATTACATTAGCGCTAAAGGAGAAACCCATAGGCACAAAGAAATGTGCAATAACGCAGGGCCCATGCCTTATGCATTTTCCTCCCTCTAATACAATTATCTTATTTCCTTTCTTTCTTTCTTTCTTTCTTTCTTTCTTTCTTTCTTTCTTTCTTTCTTTCCTTATTTCATTTTCCTTCTCCATAGTCCATTATTTTCTGTTAATAAGCGGAAACGTACTGAGTATCTTAGACAGTTAAAAATCTTAGAAAATAACACTGTTCTCAATTTTAAATGTAATGCAATAGGCTTATCATGTTTTTTTTTCCTAAAACGAAATGGCTTGACGAATCCAAGGTTATAACATGCGTAATTACCCCTAGGTTCAATGTCACATCATATGTTCACTACATCCAAGTGACGACAGTACAGTAAGCCTTGTAGACAAAAATAGGCCTATGTTTTTATTTCTTTTTTTATTATTTTTCCCCAAAATTTACAGTTCACGTAAAACAATTGTGCAACAAGGTAATTACCCTGTTTTATGTCTACACATAATGACGAGAGTTTAATTATCACAGTTATCACAAAAATAGGAATGTGAAGAGAACACATTTGTGTTAAGAGGGATACGGTTGGATGCCATTAAAACCACAAGAAAATAGTCTAGTTTTTAAATATTCTATCAAATCTTCAGATTAATAGGCCTAAAATTCTTTAGAAGCCAGTTTTTAAAAGTCGTAGTTTAGTTAAAAAGCTTGCCATTACCTGATAATATGTTTAAAATGTAGAGGTTAATTTAGTAATTAACACATTTTATTCATCCGTGATATGAGCGAGATGTGTGTGAGCTGCATCGTGATGGAGAGCTCTTCTCTGAGCAGAATATTCGAGTGTATTCCGTTTCAGTGTAATGCGCGCAGGCTATTTAGATGCACAGAATCTCAAAGTATGGCCTCGGTGGCGGTGCCGGAGATAAATTTGTTTTGAAGGCTGCCGGAAACCAGCGCATATCTACATGAAATATGGGTCATCCTTCCCGCAGTATACGGAATCACGTGGGAGCAGTAGTCATCTTCAGAAGCCCCTGCAGTCACGGGCGAACGGAGCATTGGTGAAGAACACTGACCCCGTCGGTGTTGTCAACTGCATGCCAACTCGGCCTACAAAGCAGATCCATCAGTCAAACAGACAGGTATTGATCATCGTGTCTTAAATTTACATTAATATTTACTTATTTTTGTCTTGGCCTTTGTAAGAGGAAACTCCTGTTTTTCATTCCCCATTTTTCTTTTAAGCATTTTTTCATCCTCTTGTCTTCCCTTTGATCTTGTAAATTTTCAATTTCTGTCATTCTGTAAGGTCTGGTTATTCAAATGTGCACGCCACACCAGTCCAAGTATGTCCACTCGACTGACAGAAAGTGTGTGTGTGTGTGTGTGTGTTTGTGTGTGTGTGTGTGTGTGTTTGCGTGTGTGTGTGTGTGTGTGTGTGTGTGTGTGTGTGTGTGAGAGAGAGAGAGAGAGAGAGAGAGAGAGAGAGAAAATTAAAGATACTGTCTTCCATGCAATGCAAAGATACCTACTTCCATGCAAGACTCTCAAGTTTGGAAATCCAAGCCAGTGTCCCTGCTTAAATTGACAACAACTATTTGATTAGCCTAATAGCCACAACTCCTCACCATATGATCATATATAATGGTTAACTACTGACCAATCAACCTGCTTTAATTAAAACAAATACAGTTTACTTTTACTGTAAATATGACGATCACTGGGCAGAACACATACCCATACCTACAACACGCATTTTCATTTTGGAAAGCTGAGTGACGGACCAAGTTGAAACAGCTGAGTCGAGATTGTCAAACTCAATCTGCGCTGTGTATATCTTCTTTCTATCTGAATCTCAAGCCAGTCGTTCGGCGAGTAGGAATGCAGTCAGTGGATGTTTATTCCCTTCAGTGCTAGGCTGTCTGGGAGCGATGGCTGTTTAAATTTGGGATCGGGGGCGAAAAAATCAGGTGGAGAGGCTGGCGCAAGGGAGACCACTCATCAGATTTATTTACAGCAATACGTGCGCCAGGGGGTCAGAGGGCAAAGTTGAGCACGGGGCCAACAGAGGAGCTCGGCGGATTCTCGAGCTGATTGCCGCGTTTAACGTGCTGGGAACCCTTGAGGCATGGTTTTCCAGCATGTCGTGATAAGTCCTGTGATACCTCTAGCATAAATGTATATTTATATGCATTTGTGTGTGTGTGTGTATGTGAGTAAGAGAGAGAGAGAGAGTGTAAACATAAGGGCTATGATTTCAATGACTTCATATTGGAAAAGTACCCTGAGGAAAAACTTGCACTTTCAAAGTATTTACTTTTATTTAAAAAGCGAGTTTTCATATGTGTTTCTTTAAGTGAAGGAAAAATAAGACCATTTCACACCATCACAAATTGCCAACTGGCCACCTACACCAATCACCACCAATACCAAAACAATGAGACAAAAAAACAGTACACAAGCAAAAATAAATAAATAAAAAAAAACACAAACAGAAAAATGAAAGCACTGCTTTGGATGGCATGAACCCAGTGTTTCCCACATCCTGGCACTGTCACATTTCACTTCCATTAAGGATCAGCTGGAAAAGGATCTGGACAGTCACGCTGGACAGTGGGCTCGCAGTACTGGCCTGAGCCACAGGAATTGAAGTGACACATGTCGGTCCAGGTTTTTTCACCTGACAACTTTATTTTCACTTTTGTACAGATGCCTGACAGCCACACACGCAGCTCTTGCTGCACATCGCAGGGGCCTCTGATAACTGCTTCTGACGACTTATTTACTTACAGCGTACTGATTCTGTGAACGATTCAGATGTTTTGCTTTTGTTTTTGTTTGGGAGCTTTTTTTGTGTGTTTGGGTGGTGTTTTTGTCACATTCTTCTTAAACAAAACTTCATTTTGTTTCTGAAGAGTTGAGGCAGGGCTTCATCTATTTTTACCATATATAGCATTTCATAGTCTTACAACCATCAGTGTGTTTTAAGGTCACAAACATCACATTTTGAAAAGTACTGAAATCTATTTTGCATTTGCAAGGTGTCCCAGTCTTGTGTGCCTAGTATTTGCATACTATTTATCCCTGTTGGTAGCACCATGCTCAAGGACCTATTTATCAAGATATGTTTACATTAGCAAGCAGGGCAATAACCTAATTGCTACCATGTGTGAACCTGTTTAAACGGACTATGTGTTGACAAATTAGATATCGAGTATCAGTACAAATTAATGATAAATTATGGTTCGAAAGGTCAGGCCCAGTACTCACAGCTCAAGCATGACTTTAATTATAAGAATATTTTGTTTGGTTACAACTGTCAAAAACACTTACAATTTAAGACAGAGGGGTATTGGATGTGAAATTAATCCAGTGTTTGAAGCATCATTACAAATGTAATTGTTTATTCTTGTTATTCACAGTTTACAGCCCACCTACTTCACACAAGGACTTGAAAACAAACATTGCTCAGAAATAAACAACTGCAGATGTTAACCCCGTCAGTTTCATTCACACATAATTTACTCAGTGTATAACCATTCAGGAACCAGTGCGCAAGCTCTCCATAAGGTGTGCTAGTAATTTATTTATGGGTATATCAATGGAAGTGAGCAATTTAAAAAATGATGCTATAGCCAGGCCGATCCAGATGTGGTCCAGACATGGCCCTGATCTGGTACAAAGCCAGAGGAACATGAGGGCAATAAAGTGGAAAAAGCCCCAGACGTAACATAAACTCACTCAGGGGCCAAACTGAGACGTGACCTCTTCCTCTCCTGTCCTCCCTTTCAGGTCGAACGCCAGCCAGCCAGCGACTGAGGAGCAAGCACTGTGTGTGTATGTGTGTGTGTGAGAAAGACCTCACCCAAACATCTGGAGCTGGCCTGGGAATAGCTGACTGTGTGTGTGTGTTTGAGAGAGAAAGAGTGTGGTGTGTGTGTCAGCAAGGGGGAGGGAAGGTAGAGTCAGGGGTCTGGAAACGTGAGGGGGCACTCAAAGGTAAAGGGGGCCCTGTGATAAGGGTGGGTTGAGGCAGAGGGCATGATATCAGACTAAGCCTAAGTTAGTCAGGACTACTTGCAGGCAGCACTGTGTTGTTCTCCAACGTAAACAGGAGCACAACTACATGGACATAAGGCCACACTGTGGACACACTTATGCCTCATGCTAAGTAATTAACAATGTATAATTAAATGTGCTATGGACAGGAGAGTCTTGTATAGTGTCTTTAAGGATAGGGTATAGGCTGGGGTTAAGGTTATTAACACATACTAATATGTTATTACTTGTTGAATAAATAGTATTATTTATTAACTATGTAAGTACACAGTAATAAAGATGTAACATTTTTAGAGCCAATAAACAACTTAAAAATAAAAAAGAACCCTATTCCCTTAAATCCTTAAATCTTTCGGCAATGTTGTTGGTGACACATATTATGGAATTTTGGCTGCACAAAAGTATGAATTACGAGGCCTGTGACTGACTCCACTGCCGCCCCCCCCTCAATCGCAGCCTCTTCCTCTAGTCTCAAAGTGTTTGCAGGGTGTCAGGAGGGACTGCCGAATGTTAAAAAATGTTACGCCCGTCTCTGTCTCTTTGTTAAATCGGATGAAATCCTCCAGTGAGAATCTCACACAAATGACAAATGCATCTGCCCTCCCCCTGCAACGAGATCCGACAAGGTCATGGCGGGGAGGAAACTCACCCAGACCAGTCCCATCATATAAATCTCGCTGTCTGACAAAAAAATGTGGAGCGATCCGCTTCAGAGTGGCCCATGACCAAACAGGCATTTATTCAAATGGCATGTCTCCACTTTAGTTTATTTTATTTTAATTCATCATTGGTCTTTTCATCTTTTGCCTCTCTCTCTCTCTCCCTCCTTTCCTCCCTCCCCTTCTCTATATCTCTGTTTCGCTTTTTTCTCTCTTAAGAACATAGAGTTTGTCTTGCACTTTGTGGAATGCAGAAAAGGAAATGTTATATGTTTCTTGGGTCTTGAAATGACCTGACGGAATGTTTCGTTTCGGGTCGAGTGTTTGTGTCAGGGAGAAGACAGGCACCAATGTTACCACAACATTCTCATCACTTAAGTGTTAAAAATGTTAAATAGTATGCAGTAAGGGCCTCTCCCTTGCTAAATGTATTAACCGAAGCAAACTCAGTTCTGAAGACTGAGAAGTAGGCCTACACAAGTCAGTCACTGTGTTTTCCACTGGGATTATAAGACTCCTGATTTTTTTTGTTTTGTTTTGTTTCCTAGCTCTTTTTCAGGCTAGAGGGGACTCTTAATGGATTCGTAAGGGATTATGGGTATGCAGGAGATCCTTTATGTAGAAAAGACTAGTGTTCCCCATGCTAATTTGCTAATCTAAATCGTGGTTGTGGAGAGTGAGAGGAATATCATGTTTTCCCCTCAGGTGTGTGTATTGTTCTAATTGCTTGTTTGAACACCCCAGTGGTTCTCAAACTTTTAACTGTCGCATACCCCCTGTGACACTTTGAGTTCTACTGAGTACCCCATGCATCATGGACCACTTGGTGTAAAAATGTATATTTATGCTTAAATAAACAAAATGCTCCACAAAATGTGAATATTATATGGTACACAACAATGTAGAAGCAACTGGGTTGTATTTGGGATGGTCTGAGTTTAAGATCTTTTCCCATGTGATATTCATGCTGGTGAGAGCTGAGAACCCATTCAAAGATTTATTTTGCGTACCCCCTAGAACTGATCCAAGTACCCCCAGGGGTACACAACCACTGGATCACCCCAAATAGGGATGAGACAGATATTTAAAGCCTGTGTCTTTTCTCACATACACATACGGACACGGGAGAGTAACATCTAAATAAGGTTTACAGTGGATGTCTGTGTGTGTTTGTGTATGCATGTGTGGTGGGTGGGATTTTCAGCATTCTTGGTTTTCTTGAATGTTCTTCGACAAAGAAAGCGTGAGGAAGAAGCCGTAAAGGCAGTCAACCGAGCAGAAACAGTGGCAGCCGCCAGGATCGCCCCCTAATGCATTTTAAATTCAGTCCAGAGAAACGACGCGACCCTCCGCAGTCACCGCATGAGGAAAGAAAACAACCCATTAGAGTTAATGGGTGCGCACTACAGTGCGAGAGCTGTATATTTGAGGGGCCTGTCAAGCCACAAGTCGTTTGATTCTGATTACATCTATCGCACCGGTTGGACCACTGCAATTATCCTCCAAAATAAACATGGATGGAGGTTCATGCAGAGTCACAGGCGACGTCACAGAGGGCCTCACTGGTTCGTTCTCCACAGGTGATAAATAACGCACACGCACCATTTATCTCGCACCTAGTCATTCAAGAGGTTCCATCGGCAAGGGAGAGAGAGGATGAGGCGAGGGGGGCAGCGAATTTATGACTCACGCCTCACCTCAAAGGAAGAAAGAAAATGTGAGGGCGGTATGTCTGTGTGTATGTGCTTGACTGTGTGTAACACTAGGCAGGCTAGGGGCCTAGTTTCACTTTTGGCTCCAGCTCGGACTGAATAAAAAATACTCGAAAGACTTGAGACTTACAAAATTACAAAAGAATTACCTATTTTTTTTTTGGTCAGTGTGTGTGTGGGTGTGTGTGTGTGTATCCACAGCGCACAAACAAGTCAGGGTGGGGGTGATGAACGAGCCAGTCCAGGACTGGGTCATCCATCACCCTCGCTGTCCGCTTGGCAGCGGGGAACGTGACAGGAACGGTCAAATAACGTTTAGCACACGGGACCCGGTGTTGGGTTGAGGGTGGTGGGGTAGAGGAGGGAGATTACTACTGTCAGAGCGATAATGGATTAGCCCCTGGTCCGGCCACACTCCAACCAATCGGCAGTCAGCCACGATATTAGCATAGCTATCAGGAAGCAAGCCTCGCAGGCGGGGGTAGCAGAGGAGTGTGGGGGGTGGAGGGAGTGTGTGTGTGTGTGTGTGTGTGTGTGTGTGTGTGTGTGTGTGGAGGGGGGGACTGCAGGGGGGGGCGAGGTGATTGACAGATGGAGGTGGCCGCCCAGCAGACACGCACAGGCAGGCTAAGGCCAGGCAGAGAGAAGCCAATTATGGCGGGATGCAGGGACATTCATCATTCCGTTAGACACCTGTCCAGCCCCTCACAAAGGAAGAGAAGCCTCCATCCCTGGTGCAGCAAGAAACAGAGAAAGAGAGAGACAGAGACAGAGAGAGAGAGATGCTCATTAGATTGGACTTGGAGAAATACGGAAAAAGGGAAGAAGTGCAGAGTTCATTGTTCACCACATCGGAAGGCAAAAAAGGAGAGGCTTTGAGCCCAGCCGGGGCACTATCTGTGATTTGACGGTGTAGAAGTGGCACGTTGTATTCACTCTCTTTTCTCGAGTTTAAACCTCCAACGCCTCTACAAAGCCCTCTGAACTTATGCAATTACTAGCTGGAAAAGGAAGTCCATCTCATTCTGCAGAGATGCTGGTGTCCGACTGTAACCTCCATCACAATTGTATTTCTTTTGTTGCTGTCGTTCGAAAAAACAGTCTACACCCTCCCGTCAAAAGCGGATTCCCATCGATGATTGATCATGTCTGGGAGGGCCAATGCGGTCCCCATCTAGGTCAGTCCTCATCAGCGCAGGGTCCTTGCCCCAGCCACCACCATCACCACCCCACCTCCACCCCCCTCTCTTTTTCTACTCTGATCCCAGCTGATAAACCCTCCGCAGTGGAGAAATTAACAGTCGCTTGACATTTGGCTCCATGTCCCATAGCTCAGTGGCCAAGGCTGAGCACATGTTTAATCAACATTCATGTCCCCCAGGGAGACTCAGGCAGGCCACTGCATCACCGCTCTGAACACATTAGAGGCCTAGTCCACACACACACACATACCATGGGGGTATCAGGGCAAGCTGACACACACACACATATACACACATAGACAAAGCTGCACACACACAGAACCCCCCAACATACACATAACCGCTCACACATACAAACACACAAACATACACACACACACACACACACACACACACACACACATAGACACATAAGCACATAGCACACATTTACAAGCACACACACATACACACAAACACACACACAGGGCCTCCTAGACTCTTTCCCCTTATTAGATCCAGAACCACAAGCTTTTAAGATCAATTTCAGCGAACATGACCAGACCAATCCGTCCTCAGTCTCGTCCATGTCTATGTGTGTGTGTGTTTGCATGCGTGTGTACAAGCGTGTGTGTGTGTGTGTGTTTTTGGTGTGTGTTAAATAGTGGGCCTGTGATGAGTCCAACCCATGTGCACTGATGAGTCAGGCCTCCAGAGACTCTTTAGAGCGGTAGTGTCACTCACGCTCCACCGCTTCACCCAGGACCCCTGCCTTGGCCCCATACAGGCAAGTGTGTGTGTGTGCATGCGTGCATGTGCGCTGTGTGTCTGTGCGTGTGTGTGTGTGTGTGTGTGTGTGTGTGTGTGTGTGTGTGTGTGTGTGTGTGTGTGTGTGTGTGTGAAGCAGTCAGGGCTGTCCAGGTCCCTCCTGGAGTCCAAACAGGACTCCCAGAGATCGTCAGTCAGCTAATACAGAGAAGAGGAGAGAAGAGGAGAAGCGAGAGCAAGGAGGGAGAAGAGGAGAGAAGAGAGAAGAAAAGAGTAGAAAGGAGTGAAAGAAAAGAGAAGACCAATGAGGGCTATGAGGAATGGAGAAAATAGCCAAGAGGAACCAACAAAAACAAGAGAAGAAGTGAGGGAAGAGAAGAGGAGAAGACAGAAGAAACGAGAAAAGAGCAGGGAGAGGAGAGGAGAAAAGTAAAGAGAAAAGGGTGGTGAGGAGAGACAAAAGGAGGGAAGAGGAAAGAGAGGAGGAGAGCAGAGAGAGGAAGAGAGGAGGATAAAGCTGGAGAGAAGAAGAGAAAAGGGCAGCAAGGAGAGGCAAAAATGAGCAGAGCAGAGAGAGGAGAAGAGGAGGAGCAGAGAGTGTGGAGAGAGAAGGAGAGGAGAGGAGAGGAGCAGGGAGGGGAGAGGGCCAGAGTGACAGCAGCACTGCGGCGGCGATCTGCCCGCCCTGCAGGGGGGCACAGCGGGACGGGCTTGGCGGCCAGATGGAGCCGCAACATCTGGGTTACGCAAGCGCCACACATGAGGAAGCCGGCGCATGGAAATGAGCCTCTAATCTATGCGGCTGGGGGACTTTAAGTGGCCTTGTTATTGGTGCTGACTGGTGATGGCCACAACAGAGAGGCCGGGCCAGAAACAGTTACAGTTTTATATTGATTTTTTTCTCCCTCCCCATCACTGTCTGGTGATATGTGCCAAGGGGATAGAGGGATAGAGGAAGTTATTGGAGCAGAAAAAGAACAATGTGTTTGATCCAATTAGTTGAAGGTGTATAGGCCTTAAAAGTCAGTTTGCAATGAAAATGGGAATCTCTCTCTCTGTATGTCTCTCTCTCTCACTTTTTCACATAGATTGTAACAAGCACAAATTTTACATAATGTATGTGGAGAGGTATGTTCAAGTATTTATGTATGCAAGAGAGAGAGAGAGAAAAAGAGAGAGAGAGATTATGGGGAAGCATATTGCATGTGTTTATGTAATGTATGAGCCCTTGTGCTTGTGTATGTGCATGCAGATGCCAGTGAGTGTGTGTGTCTGTGTGAACTAAAACACACACACACAGGTGGTGTATCTATGTCTGTGCGCGCGCACACACACACACATACACACACACACGTACGCTGTGCAGATACTGTATAACTGGATGTGCCAACTGATGACGGATAGCAGGGTAAACACACTGCATCCTGGGAGCGTCTAACCACCGCCGGTGCAATCCCCCATTCGTCCTGGCCTGCTCCAGTCAGCCCATTTTTCAATGAGGAAAACATTTTCTATGCAGCTATGCAGTCAGTCCTAGGTTGCCAAAGGATCCCATCACTGGCAGGGCTTGGGTCATGTCAGATCCTTATCTCTCCACTGGCCTCATATGGA
Organism: Tenualosa ilisha; assembly: GCA_015244755.2. Taxonomy (NCBI): domain Eukaryota; kingdom Metazoa; phylum Chordata; class Actinopteri; order Clupeiformes; family Clupeidae; genus Tenualosa; species Tenualosa ilisha. The sequence continues at coordinate 425,227 of PYXC01002421.1, read as the reverse complement.
TTCTGAGGGCATGGGGACACTAAATATGATATATAGTTGAGATATTTTATTTTCATTTCATTTTTTCTTCAGTCTTGAAGACTGTTTTTGAATGCTACAAAATCCAATAATTCTTTCGTCATTGATATAACAGTTTTCTTGGCAGAATCTTTTGCATTTTTGTTCCCCTTTTTTCTTCTGAAATTTGTAACAACACGTTGAAATGAAATGCTCATTGACCTAATAATTTAAACAGTTTGTATTAGCTGGCACCTGGTCAATTTTTGCATGTCACGAAAACAATACGTGTCCTTTGTTACCGTAGTGTCTCTCAGGCCAACAGAAAAGGGTGTCTGGAGATGCTGCTCATGTTTGGGGATTGTGTTTGGCATGGATCAGCCACATGGAGAAACAAAGACAGGGGCCCGTCGTCATTAATCTTAGTCAGTGGGCAACGCTCGGGCAATCTGCATGACCGGGGCAGTGACAAATGCCACTATGTGACTGGGGTGTCCCATCTCCCCAGCTTCATCTTCCGTTAATGTCACATCCATCACGCCGAAGCCAGCGCTGCCACGTCGGGGAAAATTAAACCAGCCACAGATAAGAGCTAATTGCAGAGACAACCTGCAAGTTGAAATAGTGACTTGATTGTACCAGTGTGTGTGTATGTGTATGGTTGTTTTCCTGCAGTGTGCGTGTGTGTGTGTGTGTGTGTGTGTGTGTGTGTGCAATACATCAACCTTTTACGGGCTGTGAATGACAGAGGATGAAAGGGTGTAAAGCGGGTATAAATATCAAAGCTGTTCACTTGCACTGAAGTTTTGAGTAGTTAGAAAAAATAAACTGTCAATATTTAAGTGAAGTTAAAAGCCGATCAAAAGGAAACAATAAAATTTTGGATAACTGTGTGTCTAATAAGCTTGTCACTTTGTTTATCAATCCCTGTAGTAACCATCATAGTGGCATATTATGCATAGATATAACCACAATCATGATCTTACTATACAAGAAATAGTATAAATAAATAAATAAAAATATCTGATACATTTCACATTTGCATGGTTTGTACTGGTATCAGCACCCACTAATCAAAGTATTCAAATGTTGAATTTGTAATAACGGGTTGTTTATTGATAAAAATGTATTGGATGACTAATGCTCTCAAAATGTTACAAAATGTAGTTACATAGTGCATTGCCACAAAGATGGCTCTAAATATACTGAAAATATATTTAAATTTAAAGGAACAATACTTGCCACTTTCTTTTGACATGAAGGCCAATAAATTATGTTGTGCCTTTCACATTCACATTCACAATCTCTACATAAACTTCAAGTAGGCTGCTAAAATGTAAGCTTCAGCTGAATACTGACCCTTTTGTCAAATAGTTCATGTTCACCTCCGAGTTTCATGGCTCACTACGGACACCTAGTGGTTACATAAGCGAAGCGAAACACTGCAGGTTACACCATACAGGCACTCCCATATGTCAAGCAAGTCAGTACTGGCTCTACCCAATATAGGCTCTATCAAAATACTGATAACGTTTTTAAGACAGTTAGCCCTTTAAGGACAACGCCCAGCCAAAAAAAAATATTTTCGACAGCCTGGCATGTGTGCATTAGCCTAGGTAAAGTTATAATTATTGTTAGCCTACAAAATCAAGTCTTTGTTGGTGTTCTTTAGCCATATATAAGATGAGGGGCTTTACAGGATAACTATCCCTAATGATTTTACCAAAATGAACAATTATCCAAACTTACAGGAGGGTGGCGTCAAAGGTATAGCCCGACCTCTACTTTTTTTTTCTTCAGTTTGAATTCACCGTAAAGCAAAGGGCCTTTGCAATCGATTCGCACAGACTGCCCGGAACCAATGCACAGCGAAAAAAGATTCCGACCGTTCTCGATTGGTGAACGGATACGTGCTTCCTTGTTTATAACTGTAACGTCCAATCTGCTGTGATGGAGTAACCCTGGGATGAAAGCAAAGATTTTCTTTCATGTGTAATTGTTGTCTCGCAGGGTAAAAGGTAGGCTAAGCTTTTATAATTCTAATAATGCAGTGCGGTGTCTGCAGAAACATGACTGACACTGGCTGCAACTAATATCCGGCGGCCTCGTTGCCTTTAAAACGTGTTCCTCATTACCTGCGTTCTTGTCTGAATTTTTTAGACTGTCCGTTAGGTTTGTTCATTGCCGTGTGCTGTGTAACGTTAGTTTACTGTGCATAGCTCGTCATTTCATAGGCAACAGCGAAAATATAATGCTTTGGTTTACGATAGGCCTATTTATATTTATTATGAAATCATTTTAAAGTTAATATTTCAGACTCATATAATAGTAGGGCCATTCTGTGTCAAGTGTCCGAACGCTCCCACTCGAATGAGTTTCATAAATCATAAATCATAATCAGAGCGTAGAGTAGAATTTTCGCGCAAATTCAAGCCCCTAGAATTTTATGAAAGCACATTTGTGAAAGTCCATACAAAATCATTACAAAAGCATATGTGTGAAAGTCCATATTTCACAAGAACCCTTGAAAAATGGAAGGACCTATCTTAAATACTTTTCTAGATACAGCAATCTCAAAGTGGCTCCTAACCCGTTTTGAGAAAACTTGCAAAAGTATTTTTAATCATAAAACTATAAGGACTTAGGACACGTGTGAACCTCCTGGAATTTTGTCATCCAAATCTGAGATGGTTGAGTGAGAATATTCAGACAGGTGACATAGAATGACCCAGTAACAAAACTATTCCTGTAAAATATGGCTAGGCCTAACTTAGAATACCACATGGAATACCTCAAATGTAGGCCTGCTGGAATAATGAGAAGAGTACTAGTTGTAGCTATTTTTTTGTATGTGTGTAAGGACATAAAATATTGTTATTAAAGCCTCCTGAACTGAACCTTTTGTACCTCTTCCCCCAGTAAGGGACCATCCATGAAGCTTGATGTACAGGTAGACCACCCAAACAGGGTGAGGTTCTGTTCAGCAGAGCCATGGGAAAGCAGTGTCCATTTTGCCTGAAGCAGTTTGCCTTTGCCTCCGGGCTTCAGCACCATCTCGTCATGCACCAGGGGCAGAGGCCATATTCATGTGTGCTGTGTTCTAGAGATTTCTGCCAGTCTGCAGATCTGGAGAAGCACTTGGAGACCCATGTAAATCTTGGCCCCGCTGCAAGAACTGAAGATGAGTTGGTTTCATACACAGAGCCCACTGCTGCACAGGATGTGTTAGTCCACAACAGCCACCTTTTGGAACCCAGTCATGACACTTACTCAGGTTGTTTCAATCTCAGTGCGCAACCAGAGATGACAGACAGCGCAAACACTACTGACCCCTGGAATAAAAATGCCTGGAATTACACAGGGGTTTGCTCTGAAAGTGATAAAATGAAGGAAGAAGTTTTCAGTGCTTCTCAGAGCCCCGACCAACAGCCCAGACAAGAGACTGTCACCAAAGGAAAACTTCACCAGTGTTTGATTTGTTCAAAACATTTTGGCTCTCCATATAAACTGAGAAGACACCAGCTCATCCACACAGGTGAGAGGCCATTTAAGTGCTCTCTCTGTGACAAAGCATTTACGCAGCTGTCCCACCTGAAACTTCATTCACAGTCCCACTGTAGGAAAGATTCTGTGAAACTCCCTGGAGTTGTGTCCGATCACTCAAGAGGCCAGACACAGAATCTATCAGCTGAGGCATATTCCACACATGATAAGACTGCTGTTTGTTGCCCGACACATACAGATGCACCTGAGGTTGCACAGATTTCCAGCCTCACACTTACAGATAGCTCGCCTTCAAAAGTTTTACAGCATCATCATGTAAATTCCCCCTACATGGTAAACTCTTTATGTGAAAATATACCAGCCAGGGAGCAGCATCTTACATTACAAGTAAAGGCCTCATATGTCTATGATGACGTACCCTCGCATGACCAAGCTGGTAAACTGAGTGACTACAGAGACAAAAACTCAAAAGTATCATCTCCCCAAAAAATTGGTCGAAGCACATCAGAAGTAGTAGCACACAATAACTTTGAGGATGGTAATCAAATGTCACCGTCTGATGTTGAGCCAGTGGTCTCAAAAGTATCGTCTTCCAAGAAATCTGACCAAAGCATGTCTGAAATAGAGGCACCCAGTCATTTAGATGATGATAATCAAGTGGTTTCATCTTATGGTTGCCAAAAGTTGCCAAAACCATGTGAATTATTGGATGCTGGACAAAAGGAAAGATCACCCCAGAAAGGAACATATAAATGTCAGACTTGTTTCAAGAGTTTTTTGGTTCCTTCCAAGCTGCACAGGCACATGCTGACTCACACTGGGCAAAAACCCTTTGCATGTCATATTTGTGCCAGATCCTTTAGGCAGCTGTGCCATTTGAAGCTTCACTTGCGCACCAGAGTTTGCCTTAAGCAACCCAACAAGACAGTCAAGAGGAAAGTGAAAAACACTTCTCATAAATTCCCTAGAGAAAGTGGACCTTTGACCACTGTGTCTAAAATGTTTGTACACAGTAATGTCAATGGAGGCAGAACTGCAGCCCAGGACAGCTCAAGCTTGGGTACTGGTGGTCCAGCCTTGTCAGTAGTCAACAGGGTCAAGAGAAAATCATCAGATTCAAATAAGTCAATATCACATCGCACTGGGAGCCATAGCCGACATGGGTTGACAAATTCTGACCACATGTCAGAGAAGAGTCATTCAAATTTACCTCAGGCTGTTGGTTTTAACACATGCAGAATTGCCCACGAGTGCCCCATGTGCCTCAAGTGCTTCAGTTCTCCCTCCAAGCTGAAAAGGCACTGCTTGATTCACACAGGCCAAAAACCCTTCCAGTGTTACATATGTCATAGGGATTTTAGACAGCTTGCCCATTTGAAGGTTCACTACAGGGTTCATGAACAATCTGGAAGGAAGACACCCTGTTTGCAAAGGCAAGGATTTAAAAACCATCACCACAGTCGAACGCCAACCCCTCGACAGAAAACCTTTACATGCAACCTGTGTGGGTGGAAATTTAGACATCAGTCTAACCTGACTGTTCATCTTCACAACCACAAGAGCTTAGTTGGAACAACTCCATCTACTGTCAGCACCCTGATGAAAGCTGCTGAACACCAAAGCCCAATGTCTTCAGTAGTGGATCGAACTTATGAACCGCCTAAAGAATGTGCTTCTGGTCAGAGCTTTTGTACTGGAAAACTAAATCCAGATAATACCCTCAGCAAAACTCAGTGTGTCTCTATCACCAGCGATATCAGAGGCAATATACAAAATCACTTTTCTTGCTCTGTATGTTTCAAAAGTTTTGATTGTCCAGCTAAACTACAGAGACATTCCTTGTGCCATTTGGGACTGAGGCCATTGAAGTGCTCCAAAGAGTTTACACACAGGGCCCACTTGAAGGTACACAGGTGCCTGAGGAAGGAAAGAACATGTATTATGTTGCCCAGCAAAGACTCAAATATGACTTGTAATGAGGTCCTTGATTGTCAAGGTCAATCTTCAAATCATTATCCTGTAAATAGAAACAATGTGGAAACCAATAATGTAATCTCAGTGGAAGCATCTTCTAATAGCGATCAAGTGAACCTCTACTCTTCCTTAAAAAGGGGGAAAAGGCATCCAACAGTCACAGCAGAACCCACACATGTTCAGCAGAAGACAGCCCAAACACAGACAAAACAACAAAAGGGACACCTTTGTACCATATGTCAGAGACACTTCAGTGTTCCCTCAAAACTTGCCAGACATTTTTTGATTCATATGGGTTTAAAGCCATTCACATGTCAAATTTGTGGCAGGTCATTTAGACAGTTGTGTCATTTACAGACTCACCTGAAGGTTCACAAGAAGAGGAAGCTTTCCAGAATCATGAGTAGCAGAGAGAATAATAATAAGCAAGTCAATGCCTTCAAACCAGGGCATCAGTCTGCTCCTCAAAACAGTGCCCTCTTTAAAAAGAACATAGTCACAAAGCAAAACATGATTCAGAAAAGTACAGCAAAAGTAGGTAAAAGTGATTTCTTGCCCCCAAAGTCTAAAAGGAGTTTAACCAAAAATAGCTGTGATGTTGGACATGTAAAGACAACTGTAGATCATGGAAGCTTCACATCTTCACCATCTCACAGTATTGCATCTGGTTGTGTGACAAATGAGGCACATGGTGGACTGTTTGTTGGAGGGGAAATTTGTACCCCTGAATTTGCAAACATGCACCCAGTTGTACACAGAGATCAGAATGGCAATGTTGGTGCATATCCTGAAAATCAAACATTTATTAACCCTTCCTGTAATGATACCACTGCACAGTATAAGCATGCTTCACACAGGCAGGAGCGACCATCATCATCAGCCGAAACAGGGAAATCCATTAGAAAAAGAGCAAATCGCTGTTCAATTTGCCTCAAGAAGTTTGACTCCCCATCCAAACTGACAAGGCACTTCCTTATTCACATGGGACTCAAGCCCTACAAATGTCAGGTTTGCTCAAAGTCTTTCAGGCAGCTGTGCCACCTGCAGACGCACAGGAAAATTCATAACAAGAAGAACACTCAAAATACCACCCCTGGTTGCGCTAAAAGTCATCCTGCTAATGTAGATGTTGAGTCTTCAAGTAACAGACATGTTTTTGATCCAGCTTCTCACCAAGGCAGTCTAAGCCAGGGCTTTCATTTTCCACATGTGGAAGCCCCCCAAAATATGGGTCATTATGAAAGTAATCAACTACTTGTCTCCTTTGTTGATGAATCAGGTCAATCAGACATGAAAAGTACAGATTATGGTTTTGAACATATCAGTGATAACAAGCAAGACACCAATCATTTCATGATGCAGCCATTGACACATCTCCCATTAGCTGAGGACAAGCAAGATTTTACTGATTCAAAGCAAAACACAGAAAGGGTGTCACCAAGTCAACTGCCTCAGTTGGCCCACAATCCCCAAGAGATCAAACAAGCCAGCATTCCCGCTGCTTGCTCCTCATATTCAATCATGGATGCCTCACTGGAAGGCATTGGAAATGTCGATCAGTCAGACCACTTCATGGGTAAGTGGGAAAACACAGGACATGACGAGGACATGATGGGACATGGTTTCACTGAGGGCTCTCATATCCATGCTGCCCAGGCGCAATTTAAAGAAGAGGTTTTTGAGCTGCAGTTTGAGTCGGAAGGGGTGGATAGCCGCTTGTCAAAGCCTCCTAACGACCTGCTCATCTGTCCAGACTGCAGTCAGTGTTTCACGACAGAGCGGAAACTCCGGACCCATAAGTGTGTCTCAAGGGTGACAGAGGAGCTTCAAAGGTCAAAAGGTGGTTACCAATGTGCCATTTGCTTCAAGAGTTTTCAGGTGCCGTCTAAGCTAAAGAGACACTATGTTATCCATACAGGACACAGGCCTTTTCAGTGCTCAGTTTGTGCAAAGACGTTCACCCAGTCAACCCATCTAAAGACTCACCTTAACACTCACAAGTAGGAAAGGGGGTCAGAGGTCATCAAAGCATTCTGAAATGTGTCACTTTTAATGGAAAATAGGTTAGTTTTGATTGTGATAAAAATATATATATTGTGGTCACTGCATTTGTAAAAAGTTTGTCCTAAGTGATTATAAATCCTCAAAATGCACTATTTTTTACATTCTGCGTAATATGCAAGCATTAGAATTGATTTTTTTTTTCACAGGTATAACATTACATTCTCAGAATCCTGATATGAATTTTGGGTTGAATTTGTTTGCGTGCATACTTGAATAAAATATGACTTTATTGTAATAAACACGGAAATAAAATAAAAACTCATTGGTCTTTATCTATCTTTATATTTATCTTCACCTTACATTTTTCAGCGCTGTAAATGTTTGCTAAATTATGGGACTTTTTTATGACATGGAAGTCATATTGAACAAAGCTAACTTAGGTTTGACATCGGTAAAATGTTGCTATTATACTAACAAATTTTCATTGACTAGCAATCTGCTTTTATAGGGTAGTGTCCGTAATCTGCAGGTTAAACCAATTTGTTCCTGTCATTTCCACTAGGTGGAGACCTCTTACAAACAGAACTTACCAGATCCATACATCAGCAGCTGTGAGAGTTAATGCATTGGTGGACAAATTGACTTTATTTTCCCAGTATGTTAATTATAAAGCTCAGAATGCAAAATCCAAACTATGATCATTGAGTCCAATAGAACAAACAGAATTACCTGAAGTGCTGCATGCGGTATATTTGCAAAGGATTGTCTTCTTGGTGTGAAATTGGTAAATATGTAAATGTAAAATTCTAAACATTGGATAACAGTTTGTCTTCCAGTGCAGAAATCTATGAAGCTGGTCTGTAATGCTGTTAATCAGCAAGTGAGTCAAGCACCTATTGTTTCAGCAGTAAACAGATCCTCTTATGCTAAGCCAATCCTCTGAGATCTGAGAGAGGATATTACAGTTATATGTTGCATCTTGTTTTACTGTAGTAGTATAGATGTAAACCTTTTGTCATTTTATATGGCAGTTATAGGTATGATGCTGATATTATTTTATTTATTTGAATAAATAAATGTTGCCTGCAGACCTCCCACAATGATGATCAATTCTCAAAATTTATTACAGTGGTATTGGAAAAAAAATTATCCATTTGAGTAATAGCTATCAAACTGCATGGACAGAAACATACAGATACATAAAGAATATGTTTACAAGTGAACAACTCACTGCCTGATCCACCTGATTACTGATGCAGATAGATCATGAAAATAACAGTGTTGCATTAGGATAATTCAAAGAAATACACTAAGTCAATTGTCAACCAAGAAAAAATGGAAAATTGAAAATGAATGCAATGCTGATTGCTACCAAGCAACCCCATAGAAAGTGAACATCTCGTAACACTCCTGTTAACGAGCAACTTTATCATGTGAGACACATTCAAGACAACGAAAGGAACGAATTGGTGATCTAAGTGTGGAAAGAGGAGTGCAATCCATCTATTCTGTCTCAGCATAAATCCTTTCCATCCCAAGCTGTGGGTTTTGGCTCAGTGCTGAAGGTTTCCTTGTGCCCACTATCGCCCTCACTGCTGTCTGCCATCATGCCACACGACCTGGGGAAAAATGAGCCGAGGATTAATTTTGGTTATTGTGGCAATCTAAATTAAAATCTCCCTAAATGAAATGTTTTTCGTCTTTAGTCAAGGCCACTAGAAATCGCAATCACTGTAATGGGACAGTTTAAATGCGTGTGTATGCTGTGTGAGTGACTAAATGTGTGTGTGTGTGTGTGTTTGCATGCAAGAGAGAGACAAGAGAGAGAGAGAAAGTGTGTGCGTGTGTGTGTGCACACGCGCGCATGCAAAAGAGAGACTAGAGGGAGAGAAAGTTTGTGTAGGTGTGTGTGTTTGTGTGTGCAGTACAGTGCACCTGGGTCCCATGTTTCTGCTAGCCTCAAATTGCATTTCACTCATGATCAAATGACATCTTGTCCTCTGTGGTTCTGACAGACTGAGCACAAATGAGTCGCACTCAATGTCACCACAGTACAGTATATAAACAATGAGGCTGGTGACTGTGAGGCACTCTGAGTAACGTACTTTCTTTAAATTGTGCTTTTGTGCATTATAGGGATACTGCTCTTGCATGCATCAGCAAATCCAGAGGCAGTAAGCCTTGTCGGTAGCATTTTACCTTAGATAGTATAAATGAGACTGACGCAACTATGCCATCAAAGATCACTGAATATTCAACCCTCTCTGTTGCCATGGTTTAGTCATTGCTGACACATTGTTTTACTGGTGTTACCAGCAGGTAATTGCATCTTGAATTCTGCTAATTCTGTACTATTCACAAGGAATAAAGCATGACTAAATATCAAATTAGGGATATTCATGTGAGAACAATAAAATGCTGAGCAGTGAGTGTTGGCGATGATGATGCAATTCATCAGTTCAATCTAACCACGTTCAAAATAAGCTTTCATTCACCATGACAGCCAATGTCTGAAGATATAACAGTGCTGCACATACCATTTGGAAAATGTGTTATGGCTCTTGTCATTGTGTTAAATGCCATAAAGGCCTGTGTCTTGTGCTAGCAGACAATCTTTGCATCAGACATTGCCAGTCATCGTGACCATTGACAATGATAGCGCAACACTATTGCTTCTTTAGAACTCATTTATCATGGGTGTGTACTGTAGAGGATGACATTCCACAAACTGTGCTCAACATCATCACTGTTTTCTAATGAACTGCTGAGAAAGAGATATCATGTTGAGCTTCCATCCTTGTTTGAGAGTTTTCTTCTTTTTTAACTGGAAAGTAGGATGTAGGCTATTCAGGAAACACCTCATGAATGCACTGGGACGCATCATTAGTGATGTATCCTGGGGTCAATGGGTGTTTTGGGTCTTGCAACATCATACACCCTCACCCAGGCGACCCAGCTAGGGGCGATCAAGCCCCGACTTGCATCCCAATAGCAGCCCACGGATCTGCCCTCTTTATCCAAAGCCACCAGGTGGCCCTCTCGGCGGCTTCACTTGCGGAATTGATGGCCCTCTTCTTCACTGCTCCTACGATGCCCAGGCGGCTGCAGCCTACCTCTACAGGCTCGTAGAAGGTCCTCCAGCCTCTCTCCCTTTACTCCTCCACCAGTTCCTGGTACTTAGCCCTCTTCCTATCATTGGCTTCCTCCATGTGCTCTTCCCAGGGCGCTGTCAGCTCCAGAATGATTAGCTGTTTTGAAGACTGAGAGGTTATGATCATATCTGGGCGGAGGGTTGTTGTTGCAATGTGCTGGGGCAACCTCAGCTGCTTCCCCAGGTCGACCTGCAGTTGCCAGTCAGATGCTGTGTGGAGTAGGCCTGTTGGCATCTGTTGGTGTGCCCTGGGTTTTTTCTCCAGCTTTGACAAGGAGGACTGCCTTCTTTGTAGAATGATGGTTCTTGCTGGAGCTGATGGCTGAGGCTACGGTCTCTGCGACTGCCTTAAGCACCTGGTCATGAGGAGGAGGTGTTCTAAAGAGCCTCTACCAGAACACAGCGGGCAGGAAGGCGTCTCACCTTTCCCCCACACATGGAGGTTCGCTGGCCTTGGTTGGGCATCATAGACAGCTTGCACCAGGAAGTGGACCCGCTGGAAATCTGGCTGTAGGATGTTTGCCCAGGTGATCCTGCACTGCAGTGCGCTCTCCCACCTTGTCCACACTCCCTGTTGCCATAGCCCCACTGCCCTGCTCACTCGCACTTCCTCCACTCCTACTCTGACTTCTTCCTGGATCAGGTGGTGTCTCTCCTTTCCAGGGGTCTGGCCAATGATGAAATTTTGGGAAGTAACCCAGGCCTGTCGCCACAGTTCCCACCAGTGCCTTCTGCCTCGGCCGTGACTCCACTGCTTCCCCTGCCTTCCACTTCCTTTCTGTCCTCACTTCGATGCTGGCTGCTGACACCTTGCAGTCCTTTGAGTCTCTGTAGTGTAGGGCTTCTCTGGTGCGTGCCACCATTAACTCTTCTGTGAGGCCATTGAGAGGAAGTTGCAGGATGTTACTTGTTCCATACAGGGCAGTGCTGGTGAGGCTGCGAGGAAGGCCCAGCCACTTTCGAAGAAAGCCACTGATCTTTCTCTCTAGGGACTCAACTGTTGTTATGGGGACTGCATAAATCAGCAGGGGCCACAGGATGCGGGGCAGGATAGAATGCTGGTAGATCCAGGCTTTAAACCTACCAGGCAGGCCAGACTTGTCTACCTTGGTGAGCCGGGTTCCAAGTTCTGAGCTGGCCTTCAGGATGGCTGCCGAGTCCTTCAGGCTGGAGTCGAAGAGCTTCCCCAAGCTCTTGACAGGTTGCTCTGTAATGGCTGGAATGACAGTTCCTGAGATGGAAAAGCGGAACTTGTCAATCACCTTTCCCTTCTTCAGCACCATGGATCTTGATTTTGAGGCTTGAAACTCATCCTTGCCCAGGTGATGAGTCTTTCGAGCCCTTGTAGGATCCACCTGCACCCTGGGACCGACGTTGTTACGGTCAGGTCATCCATGTAGGCTCTGATGGGGGGCTGTCATACACCTGACTTGGTCAGGGGCCCTCTGCACTCCACCTCGGCTGACTTGACCACCATGTTCATGGCTAAGGCAAAGAGGACAACAGAGATGGTGCAGCCTGTTATTATTCCTTTTCCAGTGCGGTGCCAGTCTGATGTTTCTGACCCAGAAGTGACCCTCATCTTGAAGTTATTGTAGTAATCCAGGATGAGGTCCTTGATCTTACTGGGAACACGGTGGAGGTGGAGAGTGAGCTTGACCAGTTTGTGTGGTATGGACCCGTAGGCATGGGCCAGGTCCAACCACAAGACAGCTAGTTTGCCTCTGTTCTCATGGGCCTCTCTGATTAGCTGTGTGATGACTCCAGTGTGTTCCAAGTAGCCAGGTGTGCCGGAGACCCCTCCCTTCTGTACTGATGGTTCAATGTAACTGTTCTTGAGGAGAAACTTAGACAGTCTTCATGACACGATGCTGAAAAACACCTTCCCTTCCACACTCAAAAGTGAGATGGGTCAAAACTGGCTGATGTCTCTTGAGTCTCTTTGGGGATCCAAACTCCCTCTGCGCACCTCCACTGATTGGCAACTTTACCCCTTCTCCAAATCACCTTCAGGACCCTCGACAGGTGCCGTAGAAGCTCTGGGCAGCGCTTGTAGACCAGATAAGGAATGCCACTGGGGCCTGGTGCCGATGTTGAGCGGGCCGCCTTGATGACCTCCCCAATATCCTTCAGGCTTGGCTCCTTCAGGTTGAACTCTGTTGTTGGGGGGCCTGGGCTGATGAGAGCTTTGTTGGGCTCCAGTTCCTGATCTCTCAGGGGATCGCTCTCGCTCAGGGTGTCCTGTAGGAAGCGATTCACTTGCTCTATGGGGTACTCAAGCCGGCCACTGCGCTTGTCAAGCCAAAGGGATTGGCGATGAACGCTGCTCGTTTCCTTGCCCTCTCTCTTCCCCGTCTCCAGTGCCACTCTGCTCTGTGAAGGGTCATCAGCTTCTTGCGCAGGATGTTCTTCAGTTCTGCTAAGGGCTGCCTCTCCTCATCTGTTGCAGTCTTGTACTGTTTCCTGAGGGAGCGAAGCTCCTGGCGCAGATGATGTATCCTGGTGGTCCTGCGGCTCATTTTGTAGGGGGTGGGTTTTGATTTTCCTTTGTCCACATGCCCGAACCTCTCCGAGGCATAGGTGAAAATAATGGTCGTCATTGTCTGGAGTCTGCTGTCTGCGTCTCCTTTGGCTGTGGCTTGGATGATGTTGGACACATCTTCGTCAAACTGCAGCCACTCTTTCCTCTTGCTGGCTGGGGGCCACTTAATCTGTTGATGTGGAATTACTCTGCTAGGATTGGGAGTCTGAGGTACGTGGAGGGACTGGGCTCTGTGGGTTGCCTCCTGGCCGGGCTCCTCCTGCGTCTCACCAGGTACAGGACCTGTGCACTGTACCTCCTTCTCTTGCTCCAAACATTTCATTCTGGTCTGATGGATTTTCAGACCATGATGGTTCTTGCACAACTTTCCGCAAATGCATGTTACGTTTGTCGTCTGTCCGTTTGCATGCTCATCCTCCCCCCCTCTCGGGACCTCCTGGGGGTATCTCTCAGCAGGGCTTTCCGTAGCATGTTTGGGTTCTCTCTCATGAAAGATACAGGTTGGGCTGCTAACCCAAACTGTCCCGGGTGCCGTCTTTCCGTGCTGTCAACTGCCTCTCCAGTAGGGAACTCTATAAGCAAAAAAATACACTGTTCATAATTTATTTTTATTGTCACTGTTCATTATTTAATTTTATTATGGTCACTTGCATTGTCCATGTGTATTTTCTACATCAGGTATGGATTTAAGTTCTTCTCTGTGTGTTTATTATTGCTGGTTCAGCTCTAGCTGAAACCAAAACTTTATATAGACACGCTGGCGGCAACAGAAGATATAGCAAGAGGCCAAATTTTCCCCCTCACATTACATCGGCCTTGTAGCCCACTAGGTGGACCTGGACATCTGGCATTTCACAGCTTGTCAGTCGAAGCCCAGGGTGACTCATTTCTCCTTTTCGCCTTGTACTTTCCTTTCTGCTTTGTTTTGTTTGTTTGTTTGTTAGTTTTTTGGCTCTGGTTTTCATTTTGGCAACTTCATTTTGATTTTGACTCATTTCCCTGGTTGCACCCATTTGCAGCCACTGTCACTACTGTGTGTTTTGTGGGTCAGTCTCTGATTACAGGACCCAATGTAATCTCTCATACTTCTCTAGAGGATGGAGATACAAGTCTAATCCAATGAGTAACTCTGTTCTCTGGGTACACACACAGATCCCTCCTCTGTCGGTGGCCAGCAAGCACTGAGCACTTGATCGCTTCTGGATGAGGACTCTGGCCTTTTCCCAGGGATCAGCTGTAATCGTTTATTACTGCACACTGTTGTGTCACAAGTCACAGTCTGTAACATTGGTAATAGTGACTCTGACACGATGTATGTTAATAAAGAAAATATATGTTAATCTGCCTGAGGAATAGTAACCGATGAAATTTCTCATTGGTGCGTGTAAGGCTCTGTCCATGCCCTCAGGCAGTTTCAGTTCAGCTTCTTAGAGGCAATTTCACGATGTTAAGTCCGAGGCTAAACTAGCCACTTGCAAGAGAAATAGAGTTTAAAAGCTGCACATACATTTGTTTACCCTTTTTAATGTCACATCCAGGAACAGGGCATGCCTCTGGTATGGCCTATGCACTTAGCTGCACAGAAAGATTACATCACTGCTGTGCCTTACGCTGAATCATATCTCCTAACAAGACACTGCTTGTAGCTAGTGCTCTTGTATGAACTAATGTTCATCCCCCATGAACTCATTCTCTGTAAGCCAGCCAGTCAGTTGGAGGCAGTGTGGTATCGGCCACAGCCTTCAAAAACCATGACTGGATCAGGAAAGAGAACCTTAAGAGATTTGTTTAAACACTGCTCTATCCTGCCAGTTGAATCCCATTGTCGAATTGACATCGCCACTTGCTGGAAGCTTCACAGTGATCAACGCCAGAGAGTGCTTGCTGGCAAGTGAGTGTATTAGACTGCTATTCTCATCTATATATATAGATGTTCGCATCATCTCGCAGGTCCTCCATCCTTTTGAAGACAGCCAATGGCTGCTCTGTGCCATCCGAGACAGCTCCAAAATAACTACAGATAGAGTCTGTGGCAGTTTGGAGGGGAGGGTTTAATGTTTTTATTATGAGCGTGGAAAAAAAAAAGAAAAAAAGCGGACGGGGCGACTGGTGCGAGTTCAGGAGGAGGGCAGCTCTCAGTGGGTCTCTCCACCCCCCCTTCTTGTCGCTTGGAACACTGGTGAGGATGTCAGGCCCCCCGTGGGCGCCTAAAATCTTAAAGGTTTATCCCTCTTTTAGCACACGCCGCAGCTCCGCCAAGAGATCAAGGGGTTCTGCTTTGATCGCGGCACATTAAAAATGCGCATGACTGAGTTAGTCGAGGCCACCGCATGATAGTTTCTGAGTGGAACTTTCCAGATTTGTGATAGACCTCTGCAATTTTTTGTCAGATTAAATTGTCTGTGTGCATAGATAATATGTTCAGCAGTGCAGTACAGCTTAATGTCTCAGATGAAGGGACATTAAGAAGGTGTAGTAGTGAATAGACTGCATGATACACACTGATTGAACCTTTTGAATTTGATTTTTTTTTGTTGTCCAGTGCTATTTAGATGTTATCTAAAAATATATACATTGTACTCCATTTTATACTGTGTTTCGTGCAAAAACTGTTACTAAGCTCTACCTGACCAAATCTGATCTGTCCTCTCAGTATGTGCTGCTTTGTGCCAAGAGGAAGCAAGTTTTGCCCTGTCATGCTGAGCCTACACCTCCCTCCTCATGTGACCTTGTCTAGCCACATAGGCCCTGACACCCCATCCCCATCCCCACCCCAACCTACCCCACCCTCTCTCTTCTCCAGCAGCAGGGATGAGGTTTCACCAACAGGCATGCCTCCTGTCAAGACCCCTCTGAGTACCTATCAACACAACTGCCCCCCCACACACTAACACTCTTTCTCTTTCTCTCTCTATCTCTCTCTCTCTCTCTCTCTCTCTCTCATACATACACACACACACACACACACACACACACACACACACACACTCATACACACACACATACACAAACACTCCAGCAGGACCACCCACCCACCCAACTACACCTCCCATGCAACTACACCCCCACGCAACTACACCCCCACCCTTTACTACCCGTCTCCCAGGGCTGTCAGTCTGTTTGTGTTGAAGGTATTCATAGACGGTTAAGTGTCCACTGACGGCCAAGAGAGACACGATTATTATGACGGAGTTCAGAATGGGAGGCATCTTGGAGATGAGGAGCAAGCCAAGATATTTTGGACTGACCCGAGCCAACGGCTTCTGTGGACTTTACGATAGGCTCTCTGGTTTCAAGGCTGACAGGCGCGACGTGGAAAGTGGCACTGAAAACACCACACTGGATGGATTGACTCAGTGTGACCTAGCACACACCAAATCTCTCTGAATAACATAGTGGGTCAGGAATATTCAGTGTGTGTTCCCCATGGTTGTGTGTCACGCACAAACAGGGAAGTTGTTGTCTTAGCTATCAATTATTTGCTAGTTTCAGTAAACACATGGAATGTTAGCCCAAAAATATAACATTTAGATTAGGGTACACATGTTCTCCATTAACTAGCAGCTTCTTAACATGCAAATTAGTAACATGTTAGACATTTCTTAGTCATTACAAATCACTTATTAACACCTTATTCTACATGATCTTATTCTACCCAAAGAGATCATTAACTAAAAATTTCTCCAATATAAACTCCTAATAACTGTTTATTTGTACTTAATAAGTTAGTTGTTTCTTACTATGTCTTGGTTAGTATGGGGCTTATAAGACAGTAGAACAACAGGAACAGCATTCTCCTTCAATAATATTTAGAAAAGATGGCCTATTCATCAGAACAAAACCCAAAACTACAAGTACCCAATAGTCCTAATTACGTCTTTTTGATTGAGAATAACTGTTCATGAGAATAACTGTTCCTGTTGCACTACCACCTTACAAGCAAAGCATATTGAGATCAAAATTAATATGCAACAACTATCTTAATTACTATGAATAAGCAGTAATTAGGAGTTTATATTGGAGAAAGTCTAGTTAATGGCCTACCATAGGTAGAATAAGATCATGCAAAATAAGGTATTAATAAGCAATGTGTAATGGCTAACTAGTATGTTATTAAGTTGCATGTTAATAAGCTGCTAATTAATGGTGAATATGTGTACCCCAAAAACACCAAAAATATGTTTCTTTTTCCTTAATTGAACTCAAATTCCCAAACTTATGTACGGACAGGCCAAAAGAAAATGTAAAATGATTTCTTACTTTTGAAATTTACAGGGCCCGTTATTTATTGAATCTGTTGGCAGAAAACCAAACCCAACATCAGTCAGATTTCATCTGTCAGAAGTGGATCTATCAATTAAATTGAGTATGTGTGTGTGTGTGCACATTTGTGTGTGTCTGTGTATGTGTGTGACCTCATACAATCACCTTCTTGTGCCCCACCCTCTCTTACTTGTGGGTATATCCTCACCCCTATTTGGGAAATGCCTGACAGTTTGTGCTTGCCAAATTAGGCTCCTGTTCCAGAGACCTTGTGAATGGCACCCTCATTTCAAAGGAGAGAATGGGAGGGGGAAAGGGTGGTGGCATTGTGTGTGTGTGTGTGTGTGTGTGAGAGAGAGAGAGAGAGAGAGAGAGAGAGTGATTTTGTCTGTAAATGTACCTGTGCGGCGTCTGTCAGCTGTCTATTCCTCTGTTACTGTCACTCGTCCCAGCACCACAGCAGCTGTTGCTCTCCCTCCCCATGCATCCTAACCTACAAGTTCTCAAACAACACAACTGGTACCCCACCGCCGACACCAACACCACTATATGACAGGGTTGCAAAAACAGGTGCCCAGAAACCTCCAACAATTCCTGCTTAAGAGGAAGAAGAAAATAGATCACCATCAAACAAGAGCAACTAAGGCCAAGACCACACACATACTACACACACACACACACACACACACACACACAAACATATACACTGACATATGTTTGCATACCAGTGTAGTTTGAGCACCAAGTGCTCCAAGACAAATGTTATTTTTTCTTCTTCAACTTCTCACTGTGCATGCATCTGGGTTTCTTCTTGAGGTCAGTTTCATGACCAGGGTAGATCAGGTTAGGTGTGTGACATTATCCACATGTCCGTGTACCACAAAAGGTCATGTCGTTCTACTAAGTATACTAAGTATGTGATACTTATGTGTCATGATTAGTTTGATAAATCTGTAGGCTCAAAACATGATTTGTTCCTTAAATTAGCATTTTGTTTGCATGTTACACCACTTCAACACAACATTCAACAAAAATGTACTGTAAGCAGTTGTGGTATCAAAAAAGTTCAGATTTGGTTTTCACAGAAACTATGTTTGATATATCATTGTCCCTATAAGTTTAGAAATGTAACCTGTCTGGTGGATTTAAATGTATTTAACAGAATAAGCATCAAATGTAGTAACAGTGTACCTGCAAAATATATAGAAACTATTTGGACATAATAATGGGATTATTATATTATTATAAACACTCTAAACATTAGACATAGTTCACTTTATACTGACGACAAAATATATATGATTGTTGTTTTCAATTGAATCTGATACTATTATTATTTTATACAGATATAAGCTACTGTAACTATTCGCCTGAACATTTGAATTGTAGTATTGGCTGAGAATGGTAATTGACCGGTTGCTGTTTTTCACAACTTCAATTGATGGTTAAACTAAAACAACAACACCAACAGCATAAATTATATTTCAAAAACATTTTTTGAATCTTGTGAAATTATCAGAACCTTGATTAAAGTTTCCTCAGCGGTGGTTGGTCTAAAGCTTTTGTAAAGTGGGTAATCTTGGGTGTGGATGTCACCTTCTTAGGAATTGTGCTTCTCGGCTATGCTGTAACAAAAGCTAAGTACACATGTGTCAACAAAATGAGGTCTGCAGAAACAGCTGAAGATTCATAATCTCAGCACAGCCTCGGTCAAAAACCATTTGGTGGATCTGAAGATTCCTTGCACAGTGGGAGTACATTAGAGCAGGTGTGTTTTAATCCAAATAGCTTCTGTTGTATCCAGTGAAGTTAACTTTTTTTTTTTTTAGATTATTTTACAATTGTGACATCATTGTGAGGGATTTTTACATTTTCAAAAGACAGAATGTTCACTTATGTAAGCATATAAGTGAGTTTGCATCTAAAACTGAGCCTTGACGTATTTGCGCAAGAGTGAGCAGGAGAGAGGGGGGGAGAGAGAGAAAACAGAGAAAGAAAGAGAGAGAGATAAGGGGCGATGACATGCTGTCTCCCCAGTTATTCTGGCATGAACACCCTGCCCTCCCACCTCTCCTGTAAGACAGATATAACATCATACAGCTGGCCACTACCCAACATTCCACACAGCTATGACACAACAATTTCCTTGGCCTGTGGACCAATCAAGATTCAAGGACCGGTATCGTTTCTCCCTCTTGAGCATGTTTTCAACATTTTCTTAATTTTGGCCCCCCCAAAAATTAGACATGATCATTCTGAACCAGTTAAAAATACTGCATGTCTGAAAATGTTACACTTCTCTTTTGACTGTAATATGATATACTTTGGAGGAGGACTGGAATAAGGATAAGATTTTTACACCCTATTCCTTTATATTTTATATGGTTACACACAATCATGTGAAACACTGACTTTTCCATAACACTCCTAAGCACAAAACATCTCCCCTTTACTGAAGATGTTAATCTCCAAAATGTCTATTTTTGTAGAGTGCTTTTCCCTAAAGAAATGGGTTATTATCTGAATAATTTAATGTAGGACTTCTTTTGTTTGTGCAAGACAGCAATAAGATACACTTTCTAAGACCTCTCTATTTTAAACACAAGAGACCAATGGTCTGTGAAGGAATACAATTCAAAATGACAAGGCTCTTAAATGATGGTGATGAATCAATCTGGCCTACTTTATATTCACAGGGAGGCAAGCTGATGTACGATCAGTGGAGAGCTGAGATCAATGTCCTCTCCTGCTTTAAGGGAGGAGGTTTTCTCACCATCTAAAAGCGCTAAACTGGTTAATAAAGGGAGAAAGGGAGAAAGAGAAAGAAAATTTGTGGGGGAAAAAAGAAAAAGGCAATGCGTATGTTGTGTTCCATTATTTAGAGACTTGGGAGGTTGCTTACAGGCTTCTTTCCGGTATCAAAGGCATTTGGCTGAAAGCAGCACAAACAGGGTGCAGTTAGGAAGACAGCAAGAGGATGAGACGCAGGGGAAGCAGCTCTGTGTTTCTCTTAACGCCGCTAACATACAGCTTTCTTTTACAGTAGCACCAGTAAAATGCTGCTTTTCTAAATGTACTAATGATCTAAACCCGATCTGAACCTCGGCCAAATTTGTAACTTAACTGTATGGAGGAATAATATATTCAGAAACATGCAGTGACTTCTGGCTGCTTTCAGCTATATGAACCAATACAGTTCATAATATGCATTAATATGATATATAATGATATTAGAAGATTTTGGGAGACACACACACACACACACATGTGCAAACACCAGCATGCCACTCTGTAGTTGAGCTTCTAGGAATGCACCACCACATCAAGAATGCCTTTTTTCTCACAGTGTTTCCCATCCTGAATGGTCATGAATATGCATAGCAATGAGAAATATATGCATGTATTCACTCTCATCAGCATTAAGGGAACTAATTCTATGTGAACAGATAGGCCTCCTAAGTAAAAGCTAACCCTCATTCTTGGCTACAGTTTCTCAGCTTTGATTAAACACAGTGAAACAGAACCCCTCCCTGAAGCTGGGTATGTAATAATGACAATGTGGTTAATTAAACTCTGACATAATGCTGTGTGGGAAGATCAAAGTGGTTTTCTGTGTGTGCTCAGAATTGGGGGAGAGACATTTTTTGCTGTACAGTCTCCTGGATGAAAAAATAAGTTGATTTGTTATAACGTTAAGTAATTTTACAGATTTCCAGGCGAAATGGCTCCTTTGAAAAATGAAAATACAGAAAGGATTCTGTTATGGTCTATTTCTTTTAACAGTTTGTGTGTGTGTGTGTGTGTGTGTGTGTGTGTACACCTGATAAGGCTTTGCATTAATAAATCCATACACTGCCATAAAAGTTCACACAGAGGGCGTATACATACTCTAAATGTCTATGACGGATTAAGGAAAGTTGGGGCTGAGTAAAGAAGATTACTGAGATGAGGATGAGCATGACGCTGTTCTAGCATCCATAGGATAGTAAGAGGACAGGATACACTGAATCCAGTTGGATCTGAATGGTAAGTTCAAAATCATTGTCGTTCGATTTGTTTTATTAGAGATTATGGTATCAACAGTATTTACACTGTATCATAATTTGAATGTGACAGTTATGTATTCTCACATTTGTCGGTATAACTACTGCAAAGAGCATTTTATCAAATGTGTAGCAAAGTTTAGCAAAAAGTGACAGAGAAAAAATGTCCTCTATTTGTAGGGAACAATGGCCAAACAACAAACGTCTGACAACAGCAGCTGATCGCTTAAGAAACTGTGCCAGGCCCACCCCACCCACACTTTTCCAGCTGCTGGTGGCCCCAAACAACTCTTTCACAGATGGCTGCTATTTCTGTGTCCTAACACCAAACAGCACCATCCCTCTACATTCCTGTGAGTGTCCAGTGTTTGGGCACAGAAACCCTAGCCAACTGACAGATGCCCAGACAGGGAATGTGGGGATTATGTAGGGCAAAGCGCTGGAGTAGTGGCACGTTACATCATATGTCCCATCCGTCACGTGACGTCCGTATGTCCCACCCCCATGCTCCCTATAGCTAACTCCCATTCACTGTCCCACCTTCACAAGTCTCCCTATATGACTGGCAGAAACAGCCTTTACAGCAGAGAGTGAGGCCACATATCACACATGCTAACATGGGCAGAGAGAAATATTAGCATTCCTGAAGCCAGTGGTCATTCTCCACCAAAGCCTACCTGTGATCAGTGTGTGTCAACTGCCTCTTATCACACACCAAATTAGGAAGAAATTATAACATGGTTCATCTGGAACAGGCCCAGATGTTAAAATGATTAACGCTAATTAACAGTATGATTTGTTCAACATATATACACACATTTGAAAAATACTCAGTGGCTGGACTGAGCACCTCATGGCTGGACTCGTTTTGTAATCAGCCATTGACGATGACCAGAGAACGCCAACCATCTTTATGTAATCAAATCTCATCCTTTAGATACTGTGCAGTCCCTGTAGAAAATGTATGAAGCTCAGTCCTAAACATCTCCTAAGGCTGCAACTAATGAATCATAACCTTGTATATACTGGGTTTCTAAGCATTATAATTCTTTACAATCCTCTTGTAGAAGTTGGATACAATACGACAACGCTGCTATCAGTCTACATCCGTCATGTTCTGCATATTAATCCTATGTGCTGCTTACTTCTCAACCATTTCCAGCAGTTAAGAATACAAAGCAACAAATACTTTAACAAGCAACCTGTGTATCCATCAAGACAGACAAGAAAAAGAATAGAAAGAAAGAATCTGAAAGGAAACTAAAATGCAAAATTTCATTTTCTTTGTGGAAAAAACATAGAGAAGATTAATTAAGATGTAGGTAAAGGCTGTGACTACGCCGCACCACAGTGTTCCTCAGTCATGAATTCTAAACGCATCTATGTCAATGCCTTATTATTGAAACTGACCGGAAGTTGGCACTGACACTATTTCCTTGACCTTTCAAACTCATGTCTAAATACAACAGTGAGGTCCAACTAAATACGGTGATGAGAGATGGAATAGGCCTTGTTGCCTTGAACTCTGACACTTCTGATTCCTTGTCAAGTTCACAAATATAGAACACATGAACTGCGGGTCTAAAGATACATTTCACTAATAATGTGAGACATTTAAATGGATAGCCTAAACTAAGACACTGAATATACTCTGTCAAAGAAGTCCATTGCCATCATCATTAAATATGGATAGGTGATATGGCCCTCAAGGATTTTCAGAGCAAGAGCACTCTGTCTTTTATGACATAATCCAGTATGTCTGTGGCTATTACTCATTAGACATGAAATTCAGTCCAGTCATAAGAAATGAATGAAGTAATCATAGCCCATAGCATTTACATGTCATACAATCTATAATGTGACTTGGTAGGCTATAGTTAAATAAGTGCAAAAAAAAGCCTTAGGATGTGCTGGAGATAAATCATGTCCATTGGTGGGGGGGGGCGGGGGGGGTCAGAGAAGGTCTCTGTTATGTGCTTTGGAGCAGTTAGTAATTTATTGCGGCCCTCCCATTTGATGCGATGAAAACACAGGAATACCACAATGCGCCCCCGCTGAGATGGCCAGGCTTTTCCCGCCCCCTTCCTTACATGGGCGTCAGTCTAGCTTGCTACTGTGGGGCCTCTCCGCCTCGCGCCCTTCCATTAATGGCCACTTCGCTCTCAATGGCGCAGGAGCTACCAAAAAAGGAGAAGGAGATCCACCGTGCGCCGAGCCTCTTGTAGAGTATATATTGGAGACGGCCCCTCGTACTTTTGCCACAGCCTGCCCTCAAGAAGCGACCCCTGGTGCTAAACTGGTGAGTAAATAGGCCGGTTGTGTCAGACATCGGCTCCGTCAGTGGAAGTCAGTTAGAGGACTAAACTGCTTGACTTAACTGGATTTGCTTACAAGATTCTTAGCGGGAATACTACGGTATTAGAGATGGACTTGAATACAGTGAAGACTGAGAGCGCCTAAAAACTTTTGCCTAATTCAATTTTGTTCACTTTATTTTTTTTATTTTAATTTGAAGTTGTATTGTATTGTACGGTTAACTCTATGCTTTGAAGTTAGTGACTGTCTTGAAGGCATTGGGCAATTGTGGAATACAATTGCGTGATTTATCAGATATTCTCCATTTTGCTTTTTTGGCCTTTGATTTCCATCGTTGTGTGTAAAGAACTGAGAAGACGTTTGGTGTGAAATGTACACAGTCTAGCTCTAATGTGGATCTGCGTGTCTCACAACATCAACTCTATTTTCTGCTCATTTACTCGCCATTTGTTCAAACAGCTGTGCTCTTTGTTGACATTAGATCCCCCATCCAACACCATGTGTGACGACGACGAGACTACCGCTCTTGTGTGCGACAACGGCTCCGGTCTGGTGAAGGCCGGCTTTGCTGGAGACGATGCTCCCCGCGCTGTCTTCCCCTCTATCGTTGGTCGCCCCCGCCACCAGGTAATGCACGCGAATTGAATAACATTGAATAACAAAACCCTGCTTTGTACATAGTTTGACATAGCTGCAGTTCTTGGCGTGATTTTAACTATAGTCATTTATACTATAGGGTGTGATGGTGGGTATGGGTCAGAAAGACTCATACGTGGGTGACGAGGCCCAGAGCAAAAGGGGTATCCTCACTCTGAAGTATCCCATCGAGCATGGCATCATCACCAACTGGGACGACATGGAGAAGATCTGGCACCACACATTCTACAACGAGCTCCGCGTTGCCCCTGAGGAGCACCCAACTCTGCTCACTGAGGCCCCACTCAACCCCAAGGCCAACAGGGAGAAGATGACACAGATCATGTTTGAGACCTTCAACGTCCCTGCCATGTATGTGGCCATTCAGGCTGTGCTGTCCCTATATGCCTCTGGTCGTACCACTGGTGAGTGTGTGAGGCTGATGTGATTTAACTAAAAACATTTGTTTCACACCACTTTTTCTGCTCCGATCTGTTTCTTTTTAGTAAACATGACTTATCTTACTAGGTATTGTCCTGGACTCCGGTGATGGTGTGACTCACAATGTCCCTATCTATGAGGGTTATGCTCTTCCTCACGCCATCATGCGTCTGGATCTGGCTGGTCGTGACCTGACTGACTACCTGATGAAGATCCTGACAGAGCGTGGCTACTCTTTCGTTACCACTGGTATGTGAAACACACGGATATGTTTCAACAACAGGCACAATGTTGATATGCCACGTCAGTTTCAGTTCTTTTTTGACTTATTGCCTAATATATTAACTTGACAGCTGAGCGTGAGATTGTCCGTGACATCAAGGAGAAGCTGTGCTACGTTGCTCTGGACTTCGAGAATGAGATGGCCACTGCTGCCTCCTCTTCCTCTCTGGAGAAGTCCTACGAGTTGCCTGACGGCCAGGTCATTACCATTGGCAACGAGCGTTTCCGCTGCCCCGAGACCCTTTTCCAGCCATCTTTCATTGGTGAGTTAAGTCAAAATCAACATCAACCCTATACTTTTAATTTATAGATAGGGTGATGCCAAAATAGACTAGAGTTTTAGAGTTAGACTTAGAGTTAGAGTTTTAGAGTTATTTTTTATCAGAGCATAGAGTTATTCATTTTTTAGAGCGTAATTGGAGCTGTTTATTTTAGCACCAGTTGGCACTTAGCTGCAAATGTGTGCATAGCTCAGTCAGTTTATGCTAATTCCAAAAGGTATGGAATCTGCCGGTATCCACGAGACGACCTACAACAGCATCATGAAGTGCGACATTGACATCCGCAAGGATCTGTATGCCAACAATGTCCTGTCTGGTGGTACCACCATGTACCCTGGTATTGCTGACCGTATGCAGAAGGAGATCACTGCCCTGGCCCCCAGCACCATGAAAATCAAGGTGAGAGTCACCTATCCATCATACATTTGCCAATGTGTTTAATTGTAATCACAAGATATTTCCTGCAGGGGCGGTTTCTGATATGGGTGACCTCGGCGGTTGACCATCAGGGTGGCACGGATGCTTGGGAGAAAAAAAATAAAAAAAAGAAATTCTATAATATCTGTATCTGGTATAAACTCTGCACAGTAGCTAAGTAGCTCAGTTCTGAAATGTTTTGTGACTGCACTGTTTATAGTAACAAGCAGCAGACCTTGATCACAGTGTGGCCCTTTGTTAATCATCATAAATAGGCAAGGCGGGTACGAAGGGCATATGTTTGCGGCATGTCCCCTGTTAGATGGGGGTGTGGTGGTGCCAAAGAGGGTGTTTGTCCAGGGCACCAAACAAACTTGGGGCGCCCCTGATTTCTTGTATGATGAGATGCTGAATATGGACAAAAACAAGATGCTAACTTTGGCAATATAACTTCTCTTTTAGATCATTGCTCCCCCTGAGCGTAAGTACTCTGTCTGGATCGGTGGCTCCATCCTGGCTTCCCTGTCCACCTTCCAGCAGATGTGGATCAGTAAGCAGGAGTACGATGAGGCCGGCCCCTCCATTGTCCACAGGAAGTGCTTCTAAACCACTTGATGCTGCTGGTCTTCACCGCTTACGAATGCCAAAACTCTCACCATTACCTCCGCCTGTTGTTCCTCAGGCAGCCCTCCTTTGCTTGTTGTTCTTGTACAGAATGTTTACACCCAAGTGCGATTTATATGTGGTTATTTTCTGGTTCATAAATGAATTTATATATGGATATTTATTGCTTTATAAAATAAACAAGACCCGGGACTTGTAACACAATTGGTTTCTTTTAATGTGTCGTGTGTTTGAGTGTGAAATTACATCACTGCATTTTCATTCCTCCAATTCCAACTAGTGAACTGAGGAGGTTCAATAGCACCTGGATCAGAGCCCACACTCCAGTGATTCAATTAGCACCAGTGCTAAAATTAGATGCTTTCTAGGAGTTGGTGGAAACCAATGTGAGCATACCAGATGCAAATGAGGGAGGGTGCAGTTTGAAAGGGGAAAATTAGGCATTACATCAGATTTGCAATGTTACAAAAAAAACGGAAACGGGTTAAATGCATGTGCTTGTGCTCAGCACAGTGCCGGAGACAGTCAAACGAGTTGTTTCTATTTTTGTAAGCACTCGGGCAGCCATGTAAAGCGATTACTCACTCAGGAGAGTACTCTCACTGAGTCAAGTTTATCTAAGGAATCATCGCCCCACACAAAACAAATGTTTGCCTCAGAAAAAGACATCCTGCATTTTGTAAAAAGAAAAAAATTATAATTCAGTGCTGTTAGGCTGTTTAAACAAACACACATTCGCGTGAATCACAAGCTGAGACGTGAATTCATAAGACTCAGTTAATAAATCATGTTTCTAAATTAATCACAACCATAAATTTACTATCTGTCTTTAGTGGTTAGAAAAGAGAGAGAGGAAGAGACGTTGACTTTAATCTGTCTCTAAAACCGTGCTGTCATCGGTCTTTCGTGTGCAGCGGTCGCTGGACATCTCTGCTGATTTGACTTCATCACCACTCCGTTTATTACCGATTAATCTGGTGCAGTTTGGCATATTCGGAGAATAAAGAAACCGAGCAATCCTAGTGCTCTGGTGTGCTCTCCAACAACCTGTCTGCGCGTGACGCGAGGGACTACTTAAAGCAGGATTAACGCAAGCCAAACATTATACTGAAGTCCCATCCATTCAGGCTCTACGCGACCTATCGTCCTGCTCGGTAGATCGGAAATAGGAGGGCTTTATACTAATCAGCACTTCAGACTTGCGCGAGTAAAAGTGCTGGGTCGTCGTTCAAGTCTCTGTTGGAAGCGCAAGAGGCAAGGGAGCAGCATCCGCGCGTGATCAATGCATTCGCCAAATACAATAAGAGCGTGTGGAGAAGAGGACAGGGAACAAGAGTAGAAATAGACATTTTTTTGCACAGAGTTTTCTCGCATCCGAATGAGCAACAATGGGGGAATGGACAATACTAGAGCGGCTATTGGAGGCTGCCGTGCAGCAGCACTCTACTATGATCGGAAGGTAAGAGGAAAACTGGAAAGATGTGTTTGCAAGTACAGTAGAAACACATGGGCAAGCCTTGTGCATAGTAAGCATTGCAATCAGAGTAGCAACACCTTCAATTACAGTCTCAAAGTAAAACACTAACCCGAGTCTGTATGCCGTTTGGAGATAGCACGTTTTTTGGATTAAGCACCTTAAATTGACAGATGCAATACATATACATTTACTATTAGAGGTCAAAGTAATTTTCAGGGTTTATTCAAGGTTTAAAGAGCGTGTTGCAAGCAGACTGAGGTTAGAGCGGTACTTTGGAGCGCTCGCAAGGTGAGGGTCTTTTCAGCACTGGACAGCTCCATTGCTTTGTGGATGGCGTAAAACATTAGTTAGATTATGGTTTAGATTATAAGTAAAGAGTGTATATTTTCCACATCTTTTACGATTTCACCCTACATTCGTGTCATGGTCTGATTGTAAAAATATCTTGTTTGTTCACTTTTAGAATCCTACTAACAGTGGTAGTGATCTTCCGGATTCTAATCGTTGCTATAGTTGGGGAGACAGTGTATGACGACGAGCAGTCCATGTTCGTGTGTAATACACTACAGCCTGGCTGTAACCAGGCGTGCTACGATAAAGCATTCCCAATATCCCACATCAGATACTGGGTGTTCCAGATCATCATGGTGTGCACCCCCAGCCTCTGCTTCATCACCTACTCTGTACACCAGTCGGCGAAGCAGAAAGAGCGGAGGTACTCCACAGTTTACCTTTCCCTGGACAAGGACCAGGATTCTATGAAAAGAGATGACAGTAAAAAGCTCAAGAACACTATTGTGAACGGAGTACTGCAGAACACAGAGAACTCAACCAAAGAATCCGAGACTGATTGTCTTGATGTGAAGGAACTGCCTAATTCAGTCATGAGAACTACCAAGTCCAAAATGAGACGTCAGGAAGGTATCTCTAGATTCTACATCATCCAGGTCGTTTTTCGAAACGCGCTAGAGATAGGCTTTTTAGTGGGTCAATACTTCCTCTACGGATTCAATGTCCCTGCCGTGTATGAATGTGATCGATACCCCTGCATCAAAGATGTTGAGTGTTACGTTTCAAGACCAACGGAGAAGACCGTGTTTCTGGTCTTCATGTTCGCCGTCAGTGGGATATGTGTGGTTCTGAACCTTGCAGAACTCAATCACCTTGGCTGGAGGAAAATCAAAACAGCCGTGAGGGGTGTGCAAGCTAGGAGAAAGTCAATTTACGAGATCAGGAACAAAGACTTGCCGCGAATGAGCATGCCCAATTTCGGCCGCACTCAGTCGAGTGACTCCGCCTATGTGTAGCTCCAGGTCAGCATGGTGGATAACAGCTGTATTGAGACAAAGCAAAAATAATGACCTGTCGGATAGTTCATCTCACCAATTTCATTTGAAGTAGGTGGGGTAGATCCATTTAATGTGTCTTTTATGGACAAAAAAAACAACAACAACAACAACAAAAAAAAACAAACGGACCAAACGTTTGTTTGTCATATTTATGAAAAAAGGCACTAATGCAACTTTTTGGTATGGTTTATTATTTTGTAATGTCTTAGATGACGAATATATGATTTAGGCTACGTGTTCACGTATTTACTCCTTGGTTCACGTCATCAGTTGAACGTGGGGGTAAATACATATTGCACTAAATATGACGAGCCAAACGTACCTGACTTATGAGTAGATGGTGTTCTTGCAGTGATACCACAGGTCATTATCCACCACTGGCGACAAACCTCTCACACCGCATATATGTTTTCTTGGTATTTGTGAATGAATATCCATTTGGTATGAAACTTACAGTAGCTTCTATATACAGTAGCCTATTTTCATTCTCTATGTTTCTGGTTGCCTGCGCTCACACCATCGACCTTAACATAAACTGTCACTCCATTGCTTTAAAGCCGAATAGCAGAACGGTAGCTTGGAGATGTACTGCACATACTAACGTCTGTGACTTGTTATGTTTATTTGATTTTTTATACCAAAGCGCCCATTTTAATTCCATTTGTGAAAAATGTGTTATGTTGCTTCTGTGTATTCAAGTGCCATACATGTACATAGATATACATATTACATAGAGAGAATATACTATTCATCATGAAAGACAATTGTCCAGGAGAGGAGGACTAACAGACGTTATATTCTTTCCCTTTAATTTATATTGAAATGGATAAAATGGAAATGGTAAGCTAATATTCATGTTTTATTTGTATAACTGAAGAAGCCATAATCCTTATGTGTTCTACGAATATATCTATGAGAATTAACTCAAAAAGTGAACAGCACAATTTAAATATGATTCAGAATTAAAGTAAAGGGGACAGACTGACAGGTCCCTGGTGCTACCATTTTCCAATAAAAAGTAATGCAATCTGTTGATGTGAAAAGAACAGAGAACAAAAAAAAAACATATATTGATGTCCAAAAATAAATAACAAAGTGGAATTCATGTACCCAACTTTGGTGTGGTGTGTGTTTGCCTTTCATTTTGCACGTGTACTTCAAAAGGTTTCTCCATTTCATTGAACCTAGTAGTATTGGTAAGCAGTTTTCCATAAGTTTCCATAAGTCAGGGCATAAAAGAAAATGACAAAACATTTCGACTCCTCCACACTATGCTCCTGAGCACACCTGAGAAGATTTTTTTAAAAATGCCCTGACACGTGCCCTCTCTCTGCAGCACCAACCCCCTTTTCCCACATTATTCTTCTCACATTTCCAGCAGGAGCTTAAAGAGCTTAGATCCTCCCTCCTGGTTTTTCCCCCTCGTCAGCAGCGGAGGGGATGAACCTGATACAGGTACAGAAAGTCATGCCTTTCATGGCACTCTATGCCACGTGTAGCTGACACTGTGTTTATGACAGCGCCATCCACTTGGTGGTGGAGTGGAGAGTGGTGATGGTGGGGTGGGGGGTGGGAGGAGGTGTTGAGGGTTGAGGGGACAGTGATGAAGGTGGATAGGGCAGAGCCTGGGGCTGTACTCCCTGCGGGGTGCTCCTGTCACTTGGCCTGGGGACGCATCCGCTAACTCCACCCCTTCTCCCCAACCTCCACCTTCCAGCTTTTCTCCTCCTGCGCCTCCTCCTCCTCTGCACCTCTGCTACCCACCCCCCCACCCCCGCCCCTCCTTCCTCAGCTTCCACTATGCTCCCTAGCACCACACATGTCCTCAGAGGTGAAGCATGGAGCGAAGGCCCGTGCCGCGTCTCACCAAGGTCAGGGACAAAAGTGCTGAAGGCTGCAGCCCCGAGGCCCCCCAGCAGCATTCTGAACACCCCCCCCCCAACCATCCGTTACCCCCAACCGCTTGTTACCCCTCTCACATACCCTACACCCAACACACCACACCCTAACACACTCACTCTGAATCTCACACACATACACACACACACCCTACACCCAACACACCACACCCAACACCTCACTCTCTCTCTCTCTCTCTCTCTCTCTCTCTCTCTCTCTCACACACACACACACACACACACACACACACACACATACACACTTCCTCCTGGGACACCAAGATGACTGTGCAAAGAGTAAGCAGAGGGATGAAGAGGAGGTGGAGGAAGGCAGCAGAGGGGAAAGAGAGAAAAAGAGAGAGAGAGAGAGAGAGAGAGAGAGAAAGAGGGAGAAATCGAAGCGCATGCAAGAGAGAGGCCCTGACAGATCAATCTGAAATTCAGCAGGGACTTCCAGTTCCTCACTGACGCCAGGCGAGCACAACAAAGTCCGCCCAGGATGACACACACACACGAACATACATACACACACGCAAACACACACACACACACACACACACACACCTCCTCTTCACTCCATCCCCATCCTAATCATGCCTGCACAGGACTGTCACAAATGTTTTCTCAAAATCTCTAACTTGATCCCAGAAAAAAAAAACTCTCAAATGTATGGTAAATTTTCAGCCGATGTTTCAGCTCTAGGATCCATTGTGCAGCTACTCTTTTTCTTTTTCAGTTTGTTCTCTGTCTTGTCTCTTTCTGTCTCTCTCTCTATCTATCTATCTATCTATCTATCTATCTATCTATCTATCTTTATGAACGAAGAGCACATGCATATAGACATACATACAGTTACACTCATCATAAATATTCATGTTACACATGCTGGAGGGGAGTGCTGATGGCCAGTCAATCACCTCTGCAGTCGCCCTGGTGAATATATTATGCCCCGCTCTTGAACAGAGACCTGCGTGCAACCCTTTGTACACACTTTTACATGTAAAGCCCAAAGTATTAGCTGAAGTACTGGTCACATCTGAGACCTGCTTGATGGATTTCTTCATTGTTGACTAGAGCCATTAGCAGAAGGCTTGAATGTCGATGAACACATTAATGGGTTGTTTTTTACATCTCTCTCAAATAGTGTATTCAGAAGTGCCTGCATTTATTTACAGACTTGATCTATTTCATTCTTTCTCTTTCTCTCTCTCTGTCTGTCTGGTGGAAATGCATTTAGTTATCTTGAGAGCTCTTTGTATAATTGAGTACTAGACTTAGTGACATGTACAACAGCATAAGAGAAGAATGTTAAAAGCCCATGCATGTGGTTCTGTGCATATTTTCTTGCTTAGGAGGTAATTGTGACCATGCAGTGTGCTTGTGGGTGTGGGTGTGGGTGTGTTTAGGCTGAGTGCAAGTGTCCATTTGTATGTGTGTGTGTGTGTGTGTGTGTGTGTGTGTGTTTGTGTGTGTATGTCAGTTTGTACAGGGGGCCTTCTCTTGGTATGGCAAATTAAGACATCAAAGCACTAGGCAGGCAGTGTATGTGAAAGGCGTGGGCCTCAGAGCCCAATCTCAGGAGGCTTCATCCTCCATCCTCTGATAAAACCTGAAAAACGATGACAGTGTACGGGTCTTCACTATGATCAAAACACCTCTGGGACACATATCTTTTCTTAATGAACGAATAAGGCTATATTGCCCCGAGGGTTTATTGCAGCAGTGCACAGGTATCTGAGACACTGACAAAACCGAGGGAAGTACACACACATTACACTGACATGTTTGTTCTTGTGTGTAAATGTAAATGTATAAAAGTTGTACATGAAAACAGTCAAAAGCAGACCAAACTGTCATGTAAATGTGATATAATGAAGTACAAAATCATAACATCAGGAAATGTAGGTGATACTCTGGAATTGTAGAACTAACGGTATGAAAGATGGCATATCTGTTCATCCTCATATGAAGGTTAAAAAATGAAAACATGATGATGACAGGGGAGAGGGGCAATGAGTGCGGGCATTGTGCCTGTGGGAGTTCTCCATGCCAACTTGGCATCATGCCCAGGAGATTTCAGGGGTTTTTATAAGGTCACAGGGACCCACTGAGTTGCAGATTCATGGTTGGAGAAACAAAAAAATTACAGCTGGTGGTTTCCAGTAACGCGTTGGGTGATAACGGCAATCCACTCTTCATATCAAGGGGGATTGTATATGTTTAGAGAAAACCACCAAAGTCACTGCTATCAGTCAGGCAAAACTCAGCAGTAAGAGGTTTCCTTGTCAGCATTTTACAAAATGTTTTTTATTTTTCAGTACTTCATATTTTCATTTATGTTATTCACATCAACATCAACACTGCCCTGATACTGTATGCACATTCACCCTATTGCATTTGCATTCTACAGACAGCTTCACAGAGATACACACACACAATGAAGCACACTCCTTTGAAAACCCAGGAATGATTTGAAGGCTCATTCCTAGTGTCGGTTTCAATGACATCTGTTATTCTATGACCGAGCGACTGTCCCAGCGCACCTTCAGCAGGTGCCAGCTTTGCTTGGCAATGGCTAATTAAAAGCCCATAAAGCTCATGTGAGCCAAGAGCCTCAAGCTCGAGCTACCCGCTAGCAGTCTAGTCCTCCCTCCTGCAGGATTTAAGAAGTCCTGCTGGGTGAGAGCGCCCCCCCCCCCCCCCCACCCCACCCCCTTCTCCCCCAACAGCCCCCCTGGAGTCCAAAAACCTCCCCATGGGGTGTATTCTTTTCTTCCTCCATCGCACTTTTTTTTGGGAGCTGAGGGTTCCTGAGGGTTCTGTTTGAAGTGCAGCCTCAAGAAGGCAGCAGCCATTTTACAGACGAGGCTTAATCTGTTTTATGAACACCAGAAATATGTACATTTTTTCGGTTAAAGCAGCAGAATCATTCTGCAAAAAAAGGTGTTCATAATAATGGCACAGAATAAGCCTTGGGCTCCATCAACTCCAACAACAACCAGCTCTACAAATATTACGCAATGTCTTTTGCCCCTATTACTCCACTGTTAGCTAAATGTGAGATATTGGACTTGCGAAGTCCTCTGAGGTAAATGTGAGAGCGTGGACTGATGCTGGATTTACCGGCTTAATCTGTTAAACTAATCTAGCCCAGCATCCATCCCTATTCTCCTGAACCTAAGGTCATCAGTAACTCATCAGGGTAATTGCCCTGCAGAGTGAGACATTGCCTAATTTAGAGGGAGAGATGGGAGCTGTTAGCCATTTGTGGTCATGCTAAAAATCTGTTTTGTGGTGGTTAGGCTCCATTGCTAAGGAAGAAAAGTTACAGCAGCTAAATTTAGCAACAGTGTATCCAAGAGACAACGAAACATTGCTGAGGTTTACATGCCTAAGACAGACAGGGATGAGAATAAAGTGGGAGAGGGAGAAAGAGAGAGAACAAGAGTTGAGGAGAGATTGACTGACGCCACGCCTGTAGCGGCCAAATTATGCCCCCAGCCTAAAACTTCTGCCAGCCACTTCTGAACT
Source organism: Tenualosa ilisha (assembly GCA_015244755.2). NCBI lineage: Eukaryota > Metazoa > Chordata > Actinopteri > Clupeiformes > Clupeidae > Tenualosa > Tenualosa ilisha. The sequence continues at coordinate 390,497 of PYXC01002421.1, read as the reverse complement.
CTGTGAGCGTAGAGCTGCAAGTATTTGGATGTTTAAAGTCACTGCGGGCGCAAGAAGCAGATGTGATCCTAGCAGGTGGAAAGCTGTTAATGAGTAAGCCCCACTGTATCTGTCAAGATGTGTTCTTATAGCGAAGGTACAAGCGTCACTAGTGTAACTATTTTTAAAAAAAGATGCCCAGTCCACCCAAAAAACAGAACCACACCACTGTGGAGAAGAACATTTGTTTTTCCCTCTCCTGTTGGGTGCCACAGCTCTACACCTGTCACATATGACAAGATCATTGACTGCTGTTATTTTCTCACCTGATTTAGCACACATGGTGGTCAACCTTAACACAATAGGTGTTACATGTTTCAGCTTTACAGGTGTGAGAAATGTTGGGTCTTTGAAACCCATTTTTTGTGAAAAGACAGAATGGCCAGGTATATTAACGGAGCTAGCTCTGTTGTTCCATTACATGATATCATTAAACCTAGAGTGGAGTCTTTCAGATG